>VXAZ01005694.1:739929-866692 GCA_013399875.1 Gymnorhina tibicen | reverse complement strand
TTTTTTTTTTTTTACTTAAAGGCATCTAAAAGCGTCTGCAATTAAATTCAAAGTGCTGAACTCCACAGACTTGGAACTGCCTACAGTTTTTATTGCAAATACTTGTTGGATAAAACCATCTCCCCTGTTAAAGAAGGTCGATAGGAGGCAAAACAGTTGTCACAGTTCAACAGGCAGAGAAAATTGTTGGTTTGTCTGTTTTTCTTACTGTTTCTGCTTTCATTAAAGCAGTGCTCTCACTGGAATATCTAAGTAGCTGTAATACTTGCCAAAGGAATATTACTTCTTTATTACAGTGTAAATCAGCTCTGAGCACAGTTTTAAATACAAACACAAATTAGATGTTTCTAAAAAACCCTAATGTAAGTTGAATTTTCTGGTGTTCCATTTTGAGCAGAGCGTGTCGAAGGCATAAACAAGAGAAACAAAATTTTATTCCAGCTTTTCCTCTGGCCTGAAGCCAGAATTGCTCCTCGTGCTGAGGATACCTGTGCCCGAGCTGCTTGGGCTGGTGGCTGGGCACTAGTGAGGTCTGAGAGTGCCCTTTCTCTTCTTCCAGCAGCCACTGTGGAATATTGGGAGTGTGTCCCTGCCTATTGCTCCAGGACAAAAAATAGCTGGGATCAGCATATCTGCTCTCCTGTGTTCATAATATTCTCCAACTGGCATAATTAAGAACCTGATCACAGAGGTTCAGGATAGAAAAGATATATTAGATAATATTGTTCCTTGCCTTGGGACCAGCACAAGATTGTTTCCTGTAAAATAGTTTGCCGACGTCAGGGGAAGTTGAGGTCTAAAGCATCATGCAGGCTCAGGCTCTTATTGAAGAGCTGCAAGGCTTTATACATACATCTTTATTAAAGCTTTTATTAAAAAAAAAAAAAAAAAAGGCATTTCCATGCCCACTTGCTCTTGCAGATTTCAACAGCGCTACTTTATTTCGCTGTGATAAAAACACATTTATTAGTTTTGTGTGCTCAAAGGGAAGTAGGAAAAAATGATAAAAGAAGAAATTGGAAATGAGAAAATACTTGGCCTTATTAAGTCAGTGGAAGCCTTCAGGTGTCTTGAAGTTTCAACCAGAGCCTCATCCTTTTTCCAGCTTATTTCACTTAGAGGAAAGAGCTGTGAAAGAGACTTATTTTGTCCATCTTATTTATAATTTTAATGGGGTAGCTTATAATTCATGAATATCTTAATTTTCAAGTTACCTGAGTGTTTTTAATCATGACCAGCATGGAGTCGGATGCAGGGCAATAAAATGTTCAAAACCGTGCACGCTCTCAGCCTCACTGAAGCTTGAGGATGTGAAATGATTTGCAGCAAATTGCTTCCGTGTCCCTAATAGATGAAACCAGCAAACTGAAATTTTGCCTCTTCTGGAATGTTACTGTGGCTGGGATACCAGGGGCAAGGTCAGAGGTAGCAGACTAAGGGTTATTGTGGTCAAATGCTGCCTCTAAGTGCTTGCAATGCAACCCAGTACAAGCTGGACTCGATTTCTTTTTGTGTAGAGAAAGAGGGCCTGGCTGCTGGTGGAGAGAGTCGGTCTGGATCATCAGCCTGTAATTCCATATAATGAAAAGCTTCCTCCCATAATCATCAGTCTGATTGTTGTATGAGTTAAAATAAGTGCTTCTGCTGTGAGGATCAGCAAAGCACAACATCAAATGGCTTGGCACTCGCTAGCACTTAATCTGCTGTGTCAAAGGTGAGTTAAGGCTTAGAAATTAGGTCTGTGAAAGGAGTAAACTTATCTTGGTAGCTGGATCAGTTCCTGCAACCCAACAGACCAAAAATATCACACTGAAGCAAGGATTCATGGCCTTTATCGTTTGTTGTCACTGCATGGAATTTCAGCCCTGGTGTACATAACAGCACGGGACTTGTTTCGCTCCCTATTCTTGTCAATATATTGTATCTCTAAACTAATTAGAGCAACCTGACGATTCAAACTCGTTTTCCAGTTTTGTACAAAAGAAGGTGTTAGAAGTTACTGTTATCTGGAGTAACTTCAGCCTAAGAGAAACTGTGGATGCCCATCCCTGGCAGTGTTCAAGGCCAGGCTGGATGGAGCTCTGAGCAACCTGGTCCAGTGGAAGGTGTCCCTGCTGCCCACAGAAGGGGGCTTGGAACTGGATGATCTTTAAGGTCACTGCCAGCCCAAACCATTCTGAGTAAAGTCTCAGAATTTATGAGAGTCAAAATTTTGTCTCACTATTTTATGAGAGTCAAAATAGTAATGGTCAAGTAAGTGTGTCACAAAGTCACCCTCAAAACCTCTTGAAAACACGCTGATATATCAATTGGAATTGTTCAGTTTGTTTAAATGTCCTTGTAAAAAGCAGCCTGAGGAAGTTATTTCTCTGCTCTCAGCCAGAAATCAGTCAGATGCTTAGTGCTGACCTGTGTTTGCAAGGTTTTTGTGTGAAAACTCGCTGAAGAAAAATCATCTCTGTGATGAGCCAGTGGTGTGCTGAGTTCTATAATCTGGGAGTCTGGGCCAAAAGGCTCTTGGCACAAGAGTTTTCACAGACCAGGGCGATGAAAAATCAGAAACCCCATGTGCAGTAACACCAGCAGGACCAAGTCAGAAATGTTGAGCCTAGTCATGGTGACTCTGAAAACAACGGAGTAAACTTCTGCATTTGTTCCAAAACAGAAAAGCTCACAAACTTTTTATAAAGAGTCTTACTGGGTTTAAAATTTCTGCTGTTCAAATGGGCACACTGAAAGAATAAAAGCTTCCATTCATGTTGCATTGGTTGTAGTAAATTTGTATATTGAGATTGGCTTAAGAGACACTAACTGAAGCTGTGAAGGAAAATTTTATTGTACTGTTAAACTTTACTGTTTATTAACTTTATTAGAAGGACGAAATGGGAATAATAAAAATGCAAGACTGAAAACACAGAATTGCAGGCTCTGAGGAGCAAGACGTTTTCAAGAGAATTCAAGAGTGGTGTCTAGGATTAGACATACGAGCGAAATCTTCAGTTCCTTTGGGAACTCTTTCTTCTCTATGAAATATTGTAGCACTGCTAGGAACACTGTAATGGCTGTGTCCCCCAAGACACGGCTGGATTGCATCTGTTGTGGTGGTAATTCTTGGCTGTAAACCCTGCCTGCGCAAGCTGGAGCTTCAGGCTGTACGTCCCAAAGTGGGTGCAAGTCTAGCATTGCCACTGAAGGTTTAGCTGTGCTCTGAAAGTTTAGTGGGAAAGCAGAAGGACCAAAAATCTTTCCAGGCTGCATTTTGTTCCCGAAGTCCTGTCTTTTGGGTTGCACCAGCAATTGTCTGTTCTGTGCCCCCCTCTATTCCCTTTATTTCATCTTTGCAAAAGCCTCCCTGGCTGTTTGGGGTCTGACCTGACATATCCAATGGGATAGGGTGAAGGTGACTGCACAGCAGAAAACAATCCCAGGTGAAAAGTTGGCAGGAAAGGGGGTGGTGGTGGGGAGGTGTTTCCAAAGTTAGTTATTTACTTATTACAAAGTTTCCATAAAAAAGACCTTTGCTTCAGCCATTTCAGTGTTAATCGTTTAACTAAAGGACTTGCTATGATTTTTTTTTTTCAAGACTTAAAAAAAAAAAAAGTATGAAGAAAATTAATTTATCCTGCCAAGATTTTGCTGCTGTCCCTTGCATGGGCCATACAGTCAGAGTTCGAAGGGTTGTCTGGGGTTTGGCTGAGCCCACGTGACTCAGTCGGATTATGGGTCACGCCAAGAGATACTTGTAAAACTAATCACAGAGCATTTCTGTCTGTTACACACAGGAGCTAAAAGAAAAGGGCTTTAGTCTGTAAGTGCTGCTGTGACAGCCATCAGTACTAATAACAATACAAGCAAGCCTTTTAGAAACAGTGAGTGTGTAAGAACAAGGAGTTAAAATGAAAATCAATAGGCAAAGCCAACAATTACTGACTCTGCCAGAAGCATGCTGTAATTTACACTCTTCAGGACTTGTTTACGTGTTTATCAGCTTATTTATCCACATATTTATCAGCTTGATACTTAGGTAAATACATACATACATATACATATATATATATATAAACATGTGCTTAAATTCATTTAGAATTACAAGGGTGATTTTCATAATGTAGCATATCCTAGAGACTCACGTGCTGGCAGTGAAACCCTAAAACCTTGGCAAAGCTGTAGAGGGAAATGAAATCTGTAGAACCATGAAGAGTTGGGAACTTTCTTCTGAGCTGTCTCTGTAAGGCGAAAGCTGTGGGCTTGGTGGGCATAGGATCTAGGATTTTCACATCTGGGTTTTGTGGCTGTTGTTCTGAACTTAGATGTTTTCATTTCTGGGTTTATTTTCCTGGAAATGAAAAGATAACAATTATTTTGGTAATGCCAAGGACATCTTCTGCACTTCCGTGTTGTCAAAGGAGACAAAGGTGAGCTTGTTGCATGGCTGGGTAACTAATAGTTTTTCACTTTCACTAATATGTTCTGCTGAAGATCTGCTGAAGCAGAGACTTAGAGCCGGAGGAGGATGTGGGATGCTCACAGCCCATGGGATATGCAGCCAGAAAGCCAAAGTTTCTACAAATAACTATGTTTTTGCCTTAAGCTACAAACCACATTCTGTTATGCAGATCTGGCAGGGTTAAGATAAAGCTTCAATACTTTCATTCCTCTGAATATCAGTTTCATTCCACTGTGCCCTCTGAAAATGAAGAAATAATTGGATGGGAGTAGATTTGAATCTATTACCCTTCGAAGAGTACCAGGATTTGTGCATGTGTTTGTTTTACAGTGAGTTCATACCACTGGTCAGCTTTCTTCCTGTCCATAAATTCTTTTCAGAAGAAAATATATTGCAGGATTTATTCTGAGCCTCAAGATGCTGGCTGTGAATAGACCATAGTGATTCAGACCTGGCCCTGAGGCGTCACCCTGCTTCCACCACCTTCTATTTTCGGATGTTCGCGTTTCCCATAATATCAGTGGTAAATACTTTGCTGCACCGTGTTCCAACGAAGCCTCATCATCAGTCCCTCTGAAGGAAGAAGGTTTCTCGTGTCAGCTATTACTTCTGCCTGCCACAAATCTGCTGCTGTGTTCAGGAAAGTTGTTACCTGTTTCTCAGTGGGTTGCACGAGCCATTTTGATCACTGACTGTGTGGGTCTTCGAACTCTGGCTTTTGGGAAGGTGAGAAGTGAAAAAGTACAAAAAATAGAAGTCCCATGCAGATCAGATGTGCCGTAGGCACAGACCATTTGCACGTGGGGGTTCAGGTGGTGAGATGTGAATCATAGCTTGGTTTTGGTACTCAAGGCCTTGAGAGATTCTGTGCAGCTCCCCATGCACTGAAAGTTTGATTTTGGTTAAAGCCACTAGGTAGTGCTCTGTTATAGCTGTTTTCACGTACTCGCCCTCACACCGCCAGAGCCTGATTTTGGGAAATAGACTCAGCAGTGTCGTTTCACTTTCAGGTGTAGTCCTTGCAAGGCCTCAGGCAGAAGAATGAGTAAGAACAACTTGTAGGAAGTAAGGCAGGAATAAATGAGGGAAATACCTATTTCTTCCCCTCTCTGCCTCCTTACAAGAATAAAGAAGCTTGGAGGAAGAACTTTTGAAATGCTTGAGGTGAAATAAGGCACTCCTCTCTAGCAGCTGAAAGAGAGCTAATTAACATACCGGCTCAAAAGAAAACAACATCCTTTAATAACCAAAGAGATAAATAAGATCATCTACTTTACACCTTACAGACTGCTGGCCATGATGTTTCATGGGACAATTCCTGCACTGACTCTCTGTTTCAGTGAGAACTGATTGTTGATAGACACACAATATTTATCTTGTAGATAAGCTTGTAACATCAGTGACTCCCAGCTGCTCTCAGAGAGCCCATGGTGCCAATATCCTTCTCTAGTCTGATATTACAGTTTATAATCCCAAATTAATTTTGGCACAGTTTTTATGGTTACCAGATGGGGATGGTCTGTAGCAGCACGGAGTTTGGTGGAAGCCTTTACAGCCCGTCAGGAAGCAGGGTAAAGACTGCAGGAGAGCTTTGCAATTGGTGTCCATGACCTATGGGAGGTGGTGCCACTGAGTGTTGGTCTCTTATTAGCAGACTTGACAGCTACAATGTAGTCACACATTAAGGCAAATTTTCCACACCGCTGCTGTAATTAGCTTAGCAGCAAAATTGGCTGAGCGAGAGGAGATGACAACAAGGTCACGTTTGCGATCGAATTTCCACGCTACCAGCACAAAATGTAAATAAAAATAATTATAAAGTGCTCCCTTTGTCAAAGGGTGGCCAAAGATTAGCTTTCCAGCTCACATAATTTGGTCTAAAGTTGCAGACATGGAAATAATAGGCAGCTGGTTTCATTTGGGAGTCACACGATACAGTTCTTCTGCAGCCTTTTCCTTGCCACAAATTTAGGCAAGCTTTGCATGAAACAGAAACAATACTTGCACTATGCTTTTGAAGAGATCGTGGGCCAAGCCAAGCGAGCTGGAGTGGAGCAGAAGAGCCAAAGGAGAGCACAAACCAATAATGAAAGCAACATGTGATATCATTTGGCCAGAGACAGATGAGAACGGTGGTGGGATTTAATGGTTCATTATGAAATAACCCTCACAAGAAAAGGAATGTGTTCAGGGATTAGGATGGGGTCCTAGGAACCGGGAAAATTGGAGTTTATTTCTGACACATCCTATCTGTGTGCTCTTCTATCTGTGACTCAGTTTCCCAGCCCACATAAGCCCTCACTTCAAAGCTGTTCTGTGGGCTCCTCCACGGAGGCTTCTGGCCTCTTTTGGGAACCCAGCTGAGCAGCTGAAAGAGAGGATGTCACTGTTAAATTGACTGTTCAATGTTTTATATTTAAGACTAAATTAAAAGCTAAATAGAGTGAGTTCTGCACAAGCCGTGGAAGAAATGAGAGGCTAAACAAATAAAAAAGCTCTATGTGTTTTAGATAGATTCACCTTTCATTAGGCCCTCCCTCAGCACATCCAGTTCAAACATCTCTGACGAGCATTCCGTAATCCTGATTTCTGCTAGCAAGTGTCTTGGGAATAAACTGTCTCAGGGCCATTAAATAACACGGTGGCTAAAGTGAGCACTGCCACTGCTGCTGCACATTCGTGCCAGTGATTCTGCTGGTTTTAGAGCCTCTCACACTTCTGCAGTCCGGCCTTCGGGTCTGAAGGGCGGAGGAAGAAGAAATAGGGCAGCCATTAAAAGATTTTTGCAGTGGTATAGCAGAGACTTGGGTTTGGATGATTAAGTCTTTTCGTGAGAATGGTTGCAAGATAGATAAGAGAGAAATGATAAACGACATCTGGCAAAGAAGTCATTAAGGCCTGAGAGTATATACAGAAATGTTTCCTCACATTGTGTATACGTCTCTCACCAGAGGGTAGTGTTTTGCTTTTGAAATGAACCTGAGAATATTTAAAAGACTGCTTAAGGAACGAAGTTCAAAAACATTCCTTCTGTGAGAAAAGCAGACCCTAAAACTATCCTTATCATTGCTCATTATTGCAGCACGGTCAGACTGTGTCCCATGAGTTTTGGAAGTTCACCTGTGTGTCTCTGCTAGGAAAGACCATCCTCAGATTTCTTTGCCACCGGACTGAGAGTGAAGTCAGGTACATGTTAAAGACCACAGACCCTGAAGACTTTGAGGGAAACTCTAGGAGAGAGGACTAATTCGAGGCACCAGGATAAAAGATTTAGAAACATTAAGTAAGGATTTAATTTCTTTTTGTTGCGAAGAAATAGAGAGCAAATCAAGTTATTTCTTCACATTCAAAGAGTCCGTGTTTGTCACCCCAAAGTGTAAATTGCGGACGAGCTTTACGGATTAGCTCTTTTCGCACCTTTCCCGTTTGAGAGGATGGGAGAACTCAGAACACGGATGTTTTTGGCTCATGGATCTCATTTAGAAATCCCGGCAGCCGGGGAGGGAAGTGTCCCATCCCCACAGACACCACTAGAGGCCACCGCAAACCTCGACAAAGAGCTCAAAGGCCTCTAATTTCCAGCAGAGAGCGAATTTCCAAAGAGGAACCAGAAGGCCATACTGTGTCCCACATGAGCATGTGTTTCACGTCTTCCCTAACGAAGGAAAATGTGCCTGAGCTTACATCAAGCTCGTGTATCCATCAGGTTTTCCATCTTTTTTAAGGGGCATATTTTTTTTTTTTTTGGCCTTGAAAGAAGGGTCGGATAGAAGAAATATTTTTCATCATCACGGCGGTTTTTGTGAGGGTAACACATGTTATGCCTGTTTCATGGAAGGGAAATATTAGGTCCAGAGGATTTAAGAGACTTGCAGAGATTGTTGTTATTAATTCTTGCTGTAGAAGCAAAACCTGCTCTGGGCCAGAGATTGTTTAAGGCTTTTTTATTCTCTAGGCCCATCTAGCGCATACATTATAATGGAGAAAATGGACCACAAGTTCCGTAAAATTCAGCCTTTATTTAATGCAGTGAACAAACAGCCTTGCATTGAAGTGCTGTTTTTTCTCGAGCTAAGTGCTGACACCAGTTTCCAATATTGCCTCAACTTCTATACACCACATTCAACTGCAGGATCAGGAAGCCTGATGTAGCGTTTTGCATGGCTGAATGCAGAAATTTGGCTCAGCCAGAGTAAAGAACATAATTAAATAAAATTTAAACTGGAAGGGTATAGCCATTCCACCGTTCACCCCATTTAGGAGCATGCCCAATGCCACGTATTTTGCCGTGCCTTGGAAAAATCGAATGGATTACGTTACGCTTTGTGACAAATTATTTCGTACAAAGTTGGCTTTTCTCCGTGGAAAACCTCTGCCTGTCGCTTTCACCAGTGAATAAGGCCAGCGGTGACCCAAGGTTGCCAGGTCAGCCTTTCATGTTACGTTGCACATCGCTTTGCAGTGTACCCCGGCATTAAAGCAAAACATCCAGTTCTGCCAGCTGTGTCTGAAGTGGAGAGCCTGGCGTTCGGAAAACTGGGCACTGTAGGGCTAAGGGTCAGATCGTGTGGAGATGTATTTGCAATTCACACCAGTGGGGTAACACTTCTTTCCTAAGTCATTGAAAAGAGAGGATGGATTGGTATCGCGTGATTAAGCTGGTATTGCATTTTGGTATTTTCATGATGGAGGCTGTGGGAAGTGTGGAGCTGGATGTTCCTTCCTAATTTTGCTTGCCTACACCTCTCAGTTTTTTGTATTGTGCCTCTTATTAATGTGAAAATACATATTAAAACCCAGCTGATACATTTTAATTGGTTTAAATGGCCCTTCTCAGCAGAGAGGAGATTGCACTTTCCCCCATAACATACAGCAGTGGAGATCTGCTAGATACATTAGGATGTATTTGTTTTCCTTTTTCTAATTACTTATGGGATGTTACCAGATCTGCTCTGGTAAACCCTCCTCTCTCTTCATACTTTTTGCAGGGTTAAATAAACCTGGCCAATTTCATGTGTGTGTGCTGCTTTTCTCCTCTGAGCCTCTGTTTGTTTACCTTCAACAGAAGTTTTGTTTGGACTGTAACAGATTCTTTTTGCCAAAAAGGATATTTTTATCTTGCAAATAAATACACGAGCCCTTGCTCAGCATGGTTTTATAAAGGGTTAAAGTGGTGCATCTCACGGAGTGCTGTCACTGCTGTCACTGCCTTGTGCCCCTCTGCATCCCCACTGAAGAGCAACACTGTCAGCTGTGGCATCTACCTTGGGCTGCTGCTCCTGGCTTCTTGACCTTCATGGATCACATCAATCACAAAGCCAGCAGGATTCTCCAGGAGCCTCTGGAGTGCTGGAAATGCCAATAAGGTAATTCAATTTTCTCTCTTCCCCAGCTGTTCCTCCTCCCATAACCTGCCACCTGTTCTCCTTGGGTGTTCGGTTGCTCTGTTGCTGTGCCCAGACCCCCAAAATGGGTGAAAAGCAGAGGTGATGATTTCAAATATGCTTTGGGGAAAGGTCTTCATTGAGTAGTCATTCACCAGCTCCCAGTTGATTCACCAGGAATGAGGCACCTCAAAATGTAACAGGGGCTTTAAAAACTTTTTGAAAGGATGACCTCTCCACAGAAGTACTTTAGGTGCAGTGATTCTCTGTAAATGTTAGGCTCCGTAGGTCTGCATAAGCTTGGATAAATTTTAGGAACATAATTAATGCACTTCAGTTTGGAAAATAATTGTGCTGTCTCCCCTGTAGTCAGAGGGAGAAATGAGCAGCTTGTAGCACCATGATCTCAGCTGCTGTCAGGAGGTGCCTTGCTGTTTCCTAGGGTACTCAGGGTGGCAGTAGTTAAGTGCCTAAAATTAGTTAGCACAGGACTGGGAACTACTTTTCTGTCAATCACTTTTAAGACAGCAGCCTAGATGTTTTTGAAAGATAGCTTGTGAACTTGAAATATGTCTCCTTCTGACAGAGGTCAGAATGAATCTTTTATTTAACTGAGGAAAAAGCAGGTGAGACTTAGAGCAGATATTAAAAATCAAAACAATAGAAAGGGATGGTCTTGGTTGTAACTGCTCACTTATGTGGAGTTATGGCTGGTGCTTTGGAAAGGGTGGGCTCCACACCAAGGAGCTGAGGCACTATAAAGCATTCTTTCCATGGTTCAAGTTGCCTGCCTTTGCTTCCCTGGCAGGTGTTACACACCTGTGAAAAGAGTGCTGCTGTGAGCACACATTTTTAACCCTTTATTTCTGGCAAATAATTTCAAAATGATGCAGAATTTGTCCCTTTAAATGGGAGGTTTCTGAACAGAAGTCATTGAAACGCCAGGCCATGTCCCAGGGTCCCAGGTGGGTTGCATGGATGTCACTAGCACCTGAAAAAACAGATTAGATGGGATCCTTAATGAACTATGTAAACATACTTCCTTGTGGAATCCAAAGGGTACAAAGTAAGATGATCTTTTGAGTCGGAGGTTCTTTTATTTCCCTTTCTGGTTCTTGGTGTGTACCACACTGTCTGTACTATTATTAGGCCCCCTTGCAGACACAAACGCAGAAACTCATCGGCAGCCGCTGGTGGATTAAAGGATTTATCTCAAGAAACAGTCTGGCTGGAGAAAGGATGGCACAAGTAAAAACACTCAGATATGAATAATGTGGTTTCTTTCTTGGTTTTCTTTTTCTGCTTATGATCTATTTTCACAGCGAGTCATTAGTACTGGAGACTCGAGAAACGGTTGTGTAATAATTTACATAATAAATCCTGGCATCAATCTGCAGTAGTGACAGACATATGTTCTGGTGGGCTGAGGCTCATTAGGCGTAGCTCTTTCTCACCCGCTGCTGTTAGGGATGTTGAAGACTGTATTTAGTTAGGCTGGAACTATTCTTGTTCTGACTTGATGGTACGGACATGTGAAGACATCTGAAAAGGTCCCTCAAAGGCTTGTTTTCAATTCATAAGAACACTGTGAACAAGTTCGTGGCAAGATCATGGGGAAGCATGAACCCAAAGGTTAAACTGACTCAGATTAACAGGAGCCTCGTGCTGCCCTACAGTGGGGAGACGAACGTGGGCCTCTCAGCTGCTTCCTACTGGAGCTTTTGCCCGGCCACAAATCAGACATCTGCTGGAGCCTGCTTGTTCTGTGAGTGCTGTTTTTAACCAAGTAAAGTCAAGACCTTTGTTCCTGATCCTTAAGAGAGGATTTAATGCAGCAACAGCAGCGTGATCCCCGGGATGATCCCAGTTACAACTGCAGAGTTCCACTGGGGGCAAGATCTGTCTTGGTCTGTAGACCAAGCGCAAAAGAAGCAAAAGCAGCTTTCCTCCACTGGCCAGGGACCTTTGCAGAGCATTAAAATTCTTATTTTATAAGCTGAAACATGACTTCAGGCTCTAAGATCTTGCCTTACATGGGACCTAGGGGTGTGTGGTAGGTTGAGTTGCTCTGGTGTGAGGTTCTGTGTTGCGTGGGGCAGCAGATGGGCACAAGAATTTACAGGTAATGAATGCCCTGCAGCACTGTGTGCTTGGACTTTAAGTAAAGACTTTAGGAATGTTTATTTCTAACCATGTTAAAAGAAGTACTGTTATGAGAGGCTAGGTTGAATTCCTCATCTGTATGATGTTTCTAGAAGCTACAAATATTACCCCTGTGAAACCCTCCAGAAAAAGAAATGCTCCAGCTCTGTTGCATAGTGAGACTTCTATTACCAGTTTTGAAAACAGCTCACACTTATGATCAGTGATGCACAAAATACTCATCAGAATTAAGTTAGCTTCGAGTGGAGCAGGGCTGGAATTGTTTACGCTGCACACTCCTGATTGCAAGATGTTGATGAACTAATTAATGGTGAAGTTGAGTGCCTCAATCTGGGGTTATTCAGTGTATTAAAGGAGGCAGTTTGATGTTGCCTCACAACAGGAAACCCATGAGGCTGTTAGAGGTTGTATTCTTTCCCCTTGCCCCCAGCAGCAGACACTGGAGCTCTGAGTGAGGAGAAAGGAGGTTTTGGTGTTCTTGTCTGGGCTCTTGTCCAATATTCTTGACCTAAACTTATTATTTTTGCCATATTTATTCAAGCTTTATATTTTAGTTTGCTTTATTTATGAAAAGAAGAAAATATAACTTCCCTATTCGAGGATTTGTGAGCCTGTCTTTGGGTGAGATGAGGGAGCCTTACGTTTCATCTCAGTCTCTGAGGGTGCAAACAGAACAGTGCTTCTCTCTGATACCTGTGGCCCTGTGTGATTTCTTAGACCCCTATTTCTTAGAGCAGCAGAGGCTTTAGCATCCTGATTAGCTGCTTACTTCCCACCAGAAATATCTATTTCCTTATTTATTGTTTCCTGCATTGTATGAATTTGTGGTGCTTTGGCCTCTTGCTGTGTGAGGGAGTCAGCTTCTTTCTGTGGGCCCCGTTTGCTCATCCAAGGTTAGGTTTCTCTGGACAAGGTGTGCCAAACACTCTTGGGATTTATAAAGCAGGAACTGCTCAAGGCTATCTCCTTGCTGTCCTTCATCTCGCCCATCTGGCCTTCGGCTGCTTTCAGTGTTTGACTCATGTCTTTGTGCACAGTAGAATTCTGGACTACACTGACTCACAAGTGTGACCACTCCTGGCTTTATGCCCAACTTTTGCTCAGTGTCTCTTTTGCTTCTGATGCCAGTTTCTTCCAAACATTTAAAACAGCAGAACGTTAAAAAATGGAATTGCTTTCCTACTTAAATCAAAGATAAAAATTAAATTAAATTAAAATCGTCATTTTTCTAAGTCATGATGATTTAGTTTAGTTCTTTAGCTTGGCTCTTTCGTTGTTTCCTTTCTTCAAGAAGAGGTAGGGCAGAAGTGTCTTGAAAAACATTGAAGGTTGCCAACATGTCCAGACTTTCAAAACTTTTATCAGCCATGCTAATGGAAATATTACAATGCCATGCAAATGTGAATTAGCTGGCAGAACATCTTGTTGCAGCCAGGGAAAAAAGCCCTGCATACTGAGTGGCATATTTATAATTTTCAATGGCATCCTTACTGGCTAAAGTGCAACACATGTAGCTGTACTTTGTAAAAATAATGAAGTCAAGGATATAAAATAGCTGGGCTTCTCCAGCATTCAAACACTCTTTCAGATCAACAAATTGAAAAGGTCTTTCAGGATTCTCTTGTGGCTTTGTGCACGAGAGATGAAATCATTCAAAGAACGGGGCATAAAGATACCATCTGATATGTGGATCAAAATAATGCTCTCTATGCGAGGAAAATAAGACCAGTACAGAAACAATCTTGAATGAGGTTTAGCATTCATTGTTCCCTATAAAATTGATTGACAATTCTTTTTCAACTGTGTAATTTTTAAAAGAGCTACAGGAATTGTTCAGCCCAACCTCATTTATATTTTGAAATAAAGCTTTGTGTGCTTTTATTCATCGTGGCAAGCATAGAAAAAATATCAGCACTTATCTGATCCTGGCTTTACATAATGCAGCATTAGTCAACAAACTTTTACCTGCATTCCTCCTGTGGGTTACTGGACTAAATACTGGAAGTCATTACCATTTCATGGCTGCTTGGTATCTTGCTTAGAAAGAAGTTGGAGAGCCCAGCTTAGCTCCTGACAGATCAGCAGAGCTGTACCCAGAGATGTGTAGGCTGTTTCGGACAAAATGAGAACTAACTCAAAAAAATGGAGCTAAACCCCAGATTTAGGCTGCAGTCCAGCAATGAGTTCCATTGTTGTTTCCATGGAGCTCAGTGCGGGATCAGCCACAGTTGTTTTTTAAAAACTGTTCTCATGAGGCCATAGTGTTTCCTGTCTTGCTGGGAGCATGGGAGGAAGAACAGTGATTTTGTGTTGTTTTGGCACATCTTCCATGCCTTTCAGCGGAGAACAGAATGGAGACAGCAGCAAAAGGCAACTATATTGAAACATACTGATTCTTTTTCTTCCTTCCTTTTTTTTTTCCTTTTTTTTTTTCTTTTAGACCCCAAAGAAATTCAGACTTGCAATAAGTTGGGAAGAAGGGATTGAAGTGATGGGTTGAGTTGTTTCTGTGCTTCTTTGGGGGAAGATTGCCTTGTCTCTTTTGTCTTTTTGTTTCTTTTTTATTAATTTTTTTTTCTCACAGTCTATAATGAGGATTATAAACTAAAGATATCCCCAGACAGCAGCCTGGATCAGAAGAAGCCAAGTGGATGGATGCTGCTGCATGAACCTTCTTTCTGGTTTTGTAGGTGTACTTTAGCTCTGCAACTGCCAGTCATCATCTCAGATCTGAACATCCCCACCTGTGGGAGCTGTATCGTACATTTCTAATTTGATTTCAGCTGGCATGGACTATCATGGCAGAAAGGAAGGAGAGCGTTCTTGAAAGAGGAGCTTTCCCTTGTGCTTGTTCCCAACGTGATACGTGCTGCAAAACACTTCCAGAACTTCCACAACTGCTGTCCTTTCTCTCGAAAAGGCTGGTAAAGCATTATATAAACTGCATTCTGAAAGTTCATGCAAATAGGCTTTGCTCTTTTCCCAAAGCTGGTGAACAGCTTTTGAGTGGGGAATGATGCTGCACCAGCTCCTGAGAGGAGGGGGGGTTATTTTAAGCCACTACGACTCTGGGTTTCTGCAGCTGACAGCTACAGTGACTGGGGTGGGAGCTGGCTCCTGTCCCTGAAAAGGAAAACACAAGGTCCTGCACACCCTGCCTTCTAACCCTGCTGGTGCCACCCAGTTACTGCTGGGATTAATGGGACATGATGGTGCAAGTCCCCCTCCCTGCTTTGAGACATCTCCATCACGCATCTCACCCACTCAGACAGGCTGCTCTGGCAGGCAAAAGCGCCGTGAGAACTCACTCCCCCACGGTGATTCACCTCGCCTTAAGGCAGGTGGCTGAGCCCTGTCCTGGAGATAAAAACCTGTGCAAGCTGGTTCCTTTCAGGTCTCCAGTGGGGTCTAGTTAACTAAGTCTACACAGCTGTAGTTTGATCATCAAACTACATCACCAAAAGGAATTCCCTTCCTGCATCTGCATGCATCTCACTTGGCAAAGGGATAAATCCTTCCAAAAACATAGTGGGATACTCATTCTTATCAGAAAGTTACTGCAGTAGCTAATTTGGAGTACTTAGGTTCTTTGTAATGCTCAAAATGATCCCACGCCTTCCTGGGAGCCTATTTTACAGTTTCTCCATGCTCAGATTGCAGCAGGGCTCATCCCCCCAGCCCTTTGCTTTACTTCTTTCCCCATGTCTTTGATGCTGTGCAGCATTTCAGATGCTCTGGATGTGTAATCCAGGCTGGCATTCCATCCTGATGCTGCTTAAGGTTCCTTTCTTGCCCTCCCCAGCTCAGATCTTTAATTCAGCATTCATCACTTCCTTTCTTTCAAGAAACCCTATCTGCCATCTTACCTTCCCTGCAAAAGATTAAACTCCGTCACAGTCTGAGCATCTTTGAATGCTTGTCTGTAACTTGAGATCTGAATTTAGAGCTGCTTTTTATTTCAAGAGCACTGAGCAAACCAAAGCAGGCTTGAATTTGTTTAGTGCCATGTATAGACAGAGAAGCATCTCCATCTGTGCTCTTCTGTGTTTTGACTTGCTCCATGAAGAGCTGCAGGTGTTACTAGATCCTTCTTTTGGTTCTGGAGAAATATGTGCCCGTGACACTATGCTCAGCTGTGGAAAGTAAAAATGCAGCTTGCACCTGGAGCATAAAGATTTTCATGCTCTAGGTTTGACAAAACAGTAAAAAGCATAACAAGGGATACTTTAATAATGTATGACTGCCTTGTATAAGTAACTCAGAGCTGTTCATGTTGGAAATAGACCCAGAAAATCAGGTAAAATTCAAAAGTCAACAGTTAAGGTATTTTTCCTATATACTTTAGATTTCCCACTTTGTGATGCTCAGATATTTGTGACGTGCTGTTTATCCCACTATGTTCACTAATGAGAATAAACATCTAGCAAATTTAGCTTGCTTTCCTGTGTCTTTATCTCGTTGTACAAGTGTCCTGTGGAACCTCGAGGAGCAAATAAAATAGCTCTGTAATATTTTTAATACTTTCTTAAAAATTAAATTCTCCCCCCACCTCCCAGTTCAAAGGACACTCGGTGTTCATCTGGGTCTCTCTGTTTCAGTCAGAGAAAAGTAAAGAATATAGAAAAAATAAATTGTCCTAATACTGGAAGAAGGAAAAATGCAGAGATGTCACAGATTCTGTGAGCACTTGGTGAGTTTTGCTTGTGCTTTACTCAGGAGTCTGACTTTGTGCTGGGAGTTTTGTGAAGCAGCCTGTTAGACTCATTGAGGGTGTCGGAGTAGCAGATGTGGGAGGTTTTGCAGTCCTAAGGCAGCCACAGCAGCTCTGGATCAACCCCACTGTTACACTATATACAAGCTGAGGGGGAGAAGCCTTTATCTCCAGAAAAGCTTAGTCTGACCCTGTTTACTCAGCTTGCCTGTGACATTTGGCACTGTAACGGGTACAAGAGCCTGCCTGTCTTTTTCATCTGACATACTACGATGCTAGAAAATAAATCCTGGGTACTGCTGAGCTCCAGCTCCATTCATCAGCTCCCCTCATGCTGGCAGGAGCAGTAGGACCTGTTATAAGTCCTCCAGCATCAATTGTGTTCCTTGGTGTCAGAGGAAGCTCCTCCACTCCTTTTGGGTGTCTCTGAGCAGTTTGAAATGTGCAGAAGCTGCTGCTTTGACTGACATTTCCCTCCCTGTCTTCCACAGCTGAGATCCTGCCACAAACTCTTCATTTTAATTTCTCTGCCGGTAAAAGGTTGCTGATAAAGCATTATCACAACAACAAGAGGAAGAGTGAATAAAACAGACAATTCTTGTATTTTTCTTTCAGTCTTCTGATATCTGATATTTTTCTTCATCTTCTTGTGTCTATTTGCCAGTAATTAGGTGAAAGAAAGCCAAGTCCTCGTAGTAATGGAGACCAAGGACATGAACAGGGTCAACATTAAGGCTGAATATTTAACTAAAAGCTGCAGGGTAAACTTTTTTAAAAGTCTATGATTTCAAGCATCTCTGACTTTTTTCTTGAGCATCACTTAAGGTATATTACGGTTGGTATCAGACATGCCAGTGAGGTGAATTAGCTGAAGATTTCTTTCACCTCCTTGGCTCATGATTCAAGTGTCCCTCGGTTATCTTTTGTAGGTGTTCTGATTTTCAAAATGCTCGGAAGATTATACCTCTAAGGGCTGCCAGGGTTCGGTTTTTGTCTACAGCACATGTGGGGAAGCAGTGAAGATGAAGTAGGGGGACATTGATCCCTGTCCTGCAGTGCTCTCTGCTGTGCATCAAGAAACGAAGCAGGTGAGTTTTAGAACAGGGGTTTCACGTAATCAAAAGTGTGGAACAGCATTTTGCAATATTTTAACCTTTTTTTATCATTAAAGATTACAGTTCTGCGTCGTATTTCCAGCCATGGTGCAAAGACAAAGGTTCTTTAAGCACCTGTTAGGACCATTTCCTGTTTTCCTGAAGTATTTGTTCATCCACCAACTCCAAACACAGTTACTGATATTTTAAGTTGCTTTGTTTTCTAACAAGCTTAAGTTCAAACCAAGTGCCTGAACGTATAATTGCTGAGAACATTCTAAACTGAGATGGTTTGGCTTCTGGAATGAAATCGGCTTGTTTCAAACCATGTTTGGAAGCTGAAGAAGTTGTGTGCGAATCCTTTATCTCTTGCTGCTGCAGGATTCTGGAAACAGCTTCATGGTGAGGTGGTGTCCTCTTGGAAAACTTTGGTGCACTTGAAGCAAACCCCTGGAGTTCAGGCCACTTGGCAAGGACGCTGCAGTCCCCACCCAAGCAGCGCGGGCTGTGGGAAAACACAACTTTTTCTTGGCCAGAACAACCCCCTAGGATCCAAAAGCGCAGGAGATGAAAAGCAGAGAAGGAGAATCACGGACAGGAATAACATCTAAGACTTTACGTAAGTTGTCTCACCTTGACTCACAGTCAGGACATATTATTCTTGGTGGCACTCCAGATCAGTTAAAATGAAGAGATTGCAGCAGCCTCAGCTAAACTTTAAACTGGCTCATTTACACGTAGCTAAGGTAAAAAATGTCCCGTGTGATTCATATTGTTATTATTCTGTAATATGCTATTTATTTTATGTTGTTCCCACGTTTCCTGGTACTTAAAATACTTTGGAATAACTGCCACCACGTAATTACATGGTTGTGTTTGTCAAGAAATGTAACTGCGAGTATGGCTCCTAGGATTTTGGAAGCTGGGCTACTACCAGAGAATGCTTGGATTCCAAAAATGCTGAATAATAGAGAAATGAGTATTTGTCTATAAATAACCTCGGTAGACTTCAGAATTCCACGGGGGTGAGGTAAATAAGGCAACAGCCCTCTTTGACTTGGGTGTCTCCCAAGTGTTCAGAAAGTTTATAGAAACCTGGATTTTTAACGCAGTCTTAGGGCCCCAAGCAACGTTTTGGCTGTGCCCCTCTGAGAGGTGGGAACTGCCAGTTAAAGGAAGCGTGAGGAGAGATGGAATGCCACCATTTGATGAGCGATGGGTCTGTGAGCTGCATGCGGACGCGTGGATTGCCACAGTTGTGTGTCTGACCCCCGCTTACGGATGGTCACCCCAAGTTCTATTCAAATGTACATTTTCACTGAGCTTTCTTGTTCCCACACAGGGTTTTGTTTTAACTTTGCTGCTGCTCTCAGAAGCCCCTGCAAGACTGAAAGCTGACCTTTCCCTCAGTGGGTTTCTGTGCTGCACTGCCACGGATGCCTCCCCATCCCTCCACCCCATGGCTGCAGAGGAAGGTGGTGTGAATTAAGCTGAACTGGCATTACTGAGTGAAATGACCAGGCCGGTGCTGTGCAGGGTGAGGATTCATGTATTTCTATGCTATTGAACATCTCTGGGAACAACTGCTCTGTGGCAGCAGCTACAGGGAGCCTGTGGGGTGCGTGCATCCTTTGGAAGCACTAGAAATCCTCTGACAATGTTAAAAAAAGCACCATCCAGGCAGGGCCAGGGTGGGGGAGCGGAGGGAATAGCAGCCGAACTGAGGGCAATGACATCTGTAAACTGCATCACCGAGTGCAGGATGAGCTTACCAGAGGGAAAGGAGCAGGCGTGGTAGGGGGTTTTATGATACCTGCAGGCAGCAGAACCTGCTTTTGGCAGAAACTGTCTGTAATCACTATTCCAACGCTTTATCTCACAGCTAACGTGGAGAGCAAAGCAGATGTGAAGATTAAGTTTCGAATGCAGTAAAATGGTTTATAGATCTGCCCAGTGTACTGAAATGCTTCTCGTGCATTGCTAAGGATGCTAATTTGATAATGCATCTCCTAATGCAAAGCAGTGAGCTTCCCCTCCAAACCCCACCACTACCACCAGGTATTTTTCAGTCATGGATTACTGCTTACCTCTGTTTTGAAGGCTTGAGGCACTAGCTATGTGATGAAATCAGCTTGCAAAATGTTCACTGGGGCAAATGGCTCAGGATAGTCCTAGTTAGTGGTTGCAGATATGAATACATTTGTCCTGAATATAAAACTGATGCCTGGCATCCTCAGCATGCCATACAAAGTCAGGCTTTACCTTTGTAGTTAGGCTGAACCCTGTTAATATTCCTAATCTCATCAACCCTGAGGTTGGGACTGTGTTTTCTCCTCTCACAAGTGAGAAAAATGGAAAAGTAAAGTAGAAATGAGGTAGCCAAACTAGGAGAAGATGAAGGTCTCTCAGACTTCTCATCTCCAAGTACTTGGTACCCCAACCCTTGACACTGTTTCGTGTCACAGGAAAGCATCTTTGGTGCTCTGGAATATATTTTATTTTGGGGAATACAATTATGACTCCAAGAAAGACGTTTGGAATTTTCTGACTCTCCAAAGCAAAAGGATGAATTAGATATACCGCCAAAAAAAAAAAAAAAAAAAAATTTACTTGGTCATCAAAAAATGGATTTTGGTGGTTATTTCTAAGCAATGAACTCCACAACTAAATATCAGACTAGAGATGGATTTATGAAAGCATTTCAGATGCTTAAGCCCCAGAGGAAACATGGGACAGGGAGGGGGGAAGAGTGTGTGCATGATGATGGATCATACTTGAAGAGAAAAAAAATATCATTAGGGTAGTTAGTTTCAGGTTTTGGGGTTCTTTTTCCCCTTGGAAAAAGCAGTAGACAAGCAAGGTGAAATTTCAATTTGATGCTCTCGCAAAAATCTTTATCTGGTGTTTAAGATCTTTATGGCTTTTAGCTAAATTGTTTTATATACTCACCTGCTGACCACGTAAATGCCATTAGATATCCTTGCCACAAAGCACTGCATCACCTTCTGGTTCAACCATCCCACGGCTTCTAGGCACGTTGTTTCTGAAATCCTGAAATTAATATCAGAGAGCTTTCCAGCTGTAAAGAGTTGTGTTGGCACCAATCAGTTCCCCTTGGATGTCTCCCACCTTTCAAGCTCTCAGCCACCCGTGGCTGGTTAAATTCATTGTTTGTAGCTGCTGCGCAGTTGCCTTTGTTATTTTTACATGGGGATTAAGTGCATGGTAAAGTAGTTACTTGAGTACTTGGTGTTTTTGTGAGCCAGAATGAAACACAACAATGATCCAGCACCCAAGCTGGAAGCTGCCTTCCCTCGTGTTGCTGGCAGGTTGGGTCTGGGATGTGTGCTCAGCAGTTTGACACGGCTCTAAGTGGATGTTATCACTCTTCAGTCTGGCCTGGACGCTCCTTGGAAAGGCATTGCGGCACTCAAAGACATTTGCAGATGTTTTTATCCCTGCTCGTTTTGTGATTTGTGCTTTGTGTTAGTGGCTCTGTTATGACTTGTTTAAAGAGAATTCAAATTTATTGTTGCATTTTGCAGGAATGACAACACTCTGCTCAAAAGTGTCTCAGTTTACCACGGCTTTAAACATTTTGCCATTAGTTAGCAAGAGGGAGAGAAGGGAAGTGCTGGTTCAAAAGAGGCGTAACTCAGTACATTTCTAATTTGTTCAAGCCTATAAAGCCATTAAACAGTTCTTCCTTTTCAAAGGAAGGTCACAACAGTTTGATTTTTGTGGAATCTAGCAAGCCCAATTCCTGTATTTGACCTTATTTAAATTTATTTACTTACTTCCCTTTGGCCATTAAAATACGTGGGTTTTTTTTTTTTCTTTTGGTAAAAGTCATTTTTTTAAAACACCAAAACAACAAAAACCCCACACAACACAATAAAACCCCCAATCCTACTAACAGTTCCTCACACTAAATAGAGACCGTGATGTGTAGCAGGTCCTCCTGTCTAATGGCTCTTTGTTGGCACTATGAGGAAGATTGTCTGTGCTTTCTTTTTTTCATACCTGTCACCGATGAATTTTATTTCCCAAACCCGGAGGGATCCTGAGGGATCCAGAGAAAATACAAAGAAGGAACCTTATTTTTCATCCAGTTTGTGGCACAGGGCTTTGTAAGATAATTCTTCATCCACATCTTTCAAAGACCTAAATTTGACTGTTTTTTCCAGGGTTGCATTGTTGTTCAGCACATTCTCGCCCTTTAAAATTTCATTCTTTTGTACCACTTTCAACCTTTCTTTTATTTCTCAGCTCCTTTTGTGCCCACTCTGTGTGTTGCCAGTTCTGCTTTGAAGTCCTTTGCTGTTCTGTCAGGAGGGAGATTTATCTTGCGTGACTTCTCTTAGCTCTCTTGCCTCTGCGGAGATGTGGCAACGTACACCTCTGGCAACCCGTTCTTAGATTTTACTTGCTTTTATTTTTGCCACCGCGTGCTTTATTTGTGAGTGTATGGTCACTGCTGTATCCCTCTGGAATCCCTTCGGCCGGGCCGTTCCTGCCTGGGAGCCGGGGCTCTCGGAATGCGGCGCTTTTGTACAGAGGGTGGCTGCAACAAAACTGTGTCTCCAAGAGCTCCCTCTTACAATGAGGTCCGTGGGGTCAGGCCTTTGCGTGTGCCTGAAGGCCCTACTGATCCAGCAAGATCCCCCACGGAGCAGCCCATTTGCCTGGAACTCCTTGGAGAACAGTGACCTGCGCGAGGCACGACCCCTGCTGCTCCCCCGCTCTGTTGCCTAAGCACCAAACTCTGAATCTGCGTTGACATTCCCATCATCCCTTTGTATTTTAGGTGCATTTTCTCAGACTGATGGCTATTTAATCTCCCCCTGGTGTCCTGTTACCTCTGGGTTTGTAGCACGCTGGAGACAAAGAGGCATGAGGAGTTAACACCAAAAAAGTTCTTATGTGATCCGTCTTGCCTCATTCTTCAAGTCTGACTATAAGGAAAATGTAGAGAAGAAAAAACTGGCATCCATAGGGGATACACTGAAAAGGTAATTTTTTATGTTTGCCTGTCCTGCTGTTTTGAAAAAGCACTCGAGCATGTTCACCTCACTTCTATTTGGAAACCTTTTACTTCTACATTCAGTTTTCCTTTGTGTCTTGCTGCAGCTCAGAAAAAGTTGTCAGAGGTATCTCCTCAAGGATGGCATCTCTGAATCGTGGGACCGGAGCTAGTGGAAGCCTCGTGCTCTTGTCAACAAACTGCTTCTGTTGCCCTGGGACCCACCTGGGAGTGCTGCAGATTTATGGTTTGATGTGGTTCCTCACAGGAGAACAAATCCAGCTTTGTAGCTGCAGCTGGAACTGGAAGGAAATCTACACAAGATTAATTTTACCTGTAAGTTTTCATATTGCCATTTGTTTGAAATTCGCCTATCAAAGTAGCACTAAGCACTGGTGATGAATTGTTTATTAAGGAATCTGATGTGGCAAATCGTTCAAATATTTGTGAATGTATGAAGAAAAGCATGTTTTAAATGAGTTAAGGAACTCCATAGGGGAAATACATAACAAATCCTATCACAAAAACGATGGAAGCAAGTGAGGGGGCCAAAAATCAAAATGAGTATAAGTAAGGATTTATAGCCTCATTTACTCTGTCTTTCAACTAAGGGGTCTAGGTAGTTGTAAAATTCTAGTGGCCATGAGTTGTAGGCCCTAGGCTGCTTCTGGAATCTGGAAATCCCCCATGGATAAAGACCTCCATGGTGGAGACCTTGAGCTGGATTCTGGTGTGCTGGGGGCTGAGGGGGGCCACGGGATCCGGGCGTTGCCCGTGCAGGGCTCACCGAAGACAGAGATAAACTGTGCAGCCTCCTGAGTTACCAAAAGCAAAGGCTTCACAACATTTGCAGCAGTAACTGGTCCTGTGAAAACACGTTGCTCTGCTGGTGCAGGCAGGTGTGTGTCATATCTGAAATGTTATCACAGGAGGCCTCCAAAGAATGACCGTGTGTGCTTTGCCAGGTACAGCTTTCAGCTGCTGGGGTTTTTTTGAGATGTGCATTGTGGTCAAGTCCTTGTCCCGTTGCCATTAGACTTACTCTTGGAATGGAGCAGGTTTCTGGAAACTGAAATTTTTCTCATTTTTTATTTAAACATAGATTAATTAACGTAGACAGAAGTAAAATATCACAGTATTTGACAGTCACAATAATTCTCTTGAAATGCAACGCCATGCCTTGACAAATCACTTCATGTAAATCACCCGAAGTACAGATAGCTTAAATTTTCCAACAGGTGGAAAAAAAATTTCAACTTGCCTTTTTTTAATTTTAAATTTAAGCAAAACATTAAGATACTTCACACGATAAGATACTGCAATGACTTCAAGTAAATTAATGATGTTGAGACATTTCCTTTTATCCTGTTGTTGTTATGTGAAATAAGTTTCAAAATACTCCAACTAGTTAGACTAAAGCATTTGCTGCAGAAAACTTCATTTGCTTCCATTTTAAGAATGCTGAAAAAATATCCCTCTTCTTACCCCAGGGGGAAAAACCACTGTGGAAATACATTTTTGTTAAAGGTCTCACTCTGAACAAATACATATTGCCAAAGGAAAAATTCTGACCAAAATACGTTTATTTATAGGTTACTTTCTCCCAGTAAATAAAAAAGTATAAGGTTTGATGCACTAGGCTGACAGCATCTAAGGATCTTCATCTACCTGCAGACTTCATCCACTGGTTAAGCCAGGTAGGTATTTCCAGCAGTGTAAAACAGCCTAAAATATGGAACAGCATCTACATTCCAAAGGAAGCAGAGAAAATGCGCTCCTCTCTGCATTCTTACCAAGGTCCAAAGGTTTTGCTTAGTTTTTCTTCCTTGCCTCAGTAGTTGACTGCTGGCACTGAACGTCTGTAGGATTAACATGTTTTATTTCCCTGCTTCCCTGCACACATGAATGCCGTGCAGTTCTCTGGAATGTGGCTGCCGTGTGGATATCAGAATGAGGAGAGAGCCTTGCTTTAGGGCTGAGCTTCCACAGAGTTCTAAAATAATTACTGAAACAGCTCTATAATTAAAACAGCGGAACTTTGAACATTTAGAGGCTTCGGGACAAGCCACGTGCCTCGTTGCAGAGCATCTGCGTGAGTCACCTGCTGACCCCACTGCCCATTCTTGAGGCACAAACTCTTTGTGAAAGAAGGCAAAGGAACATGGTAGTGGGTGGTGATCAGACCCAGCAGATGCAGGTGTTTCATGCTCTTCTCATGCTTCTAACAGTGCACCTCCTTAGCACAATACCATTCCATTAGTGCAAGGGGGTGAAATGTAACCTTTTATACAGCACGAGTGAGACTGAAAGCCAGTACTTGACCCAGAAAACACATGTGAGGCCTGGTTTGCACCCTAAGCCCTGTCTTGCTGGCTGCAAGAGAAAAGAGCAATTAATTGTTTCAAACAGAAGAACCTCTCCTCTTTACCTTCTGCATTACTCTTACAGGAGTCCATTACCCCTGGGAAAGAACAGCTTCAAAACTTAGGATAGTGAGAAGGAAATCAGACAGGAAGCTGTTCCCTTTAAATAATTCAGTGCATTTACTTGCTTTTATCTCTCATCTATTGTGAGCTGTTTATTTTTATTCCCTCCTAGGGGGGTGTTGCAGCCAGGAGCATCCCATCCCTCTTTATTGACTCGTGCTTTAAACGGCACCTGCCTGCTTTGCAGTTGGCTTCGGTGTTATGGTCTGTATTTCCAGTCTTAATGTCATCTGCAAAACCAGCCAGGCACGGATCACACTGAGAAAACACACACTAGTGCTTACTGCTGGGGCTGAGGCTGGGACTGGGTTAATTAAGAGAAGCCCCTGGAAACACTGGAAGAGCCATGCAAAGAGCCACAAATAACAGGAAGCCTCACAGCTTGAATATTGACCGGGACTGCTTGGAAGCACCATCTTCTCAAACACAGAGGGTGGAGGATGTTGGAGGTTTACAAAGAGATCTTTGTAAATCATAAGTTGCCACGTGCATGAACAGCAGAACAGACCGGGTAACAGAAGCTCTGCTGTTGTTTTAGGCCCCCCAAAAGCCAAAATTTAAAACAATTACTAGCGTTATCTTCAAATATTAGCACCACCAGGTGTGTTTTAAATAATGCACTGGCAAAAGATGTGTTTATCATTAATTTCAGATCTGATGGCAAACTTTGTCCCTTTTCATGTTTCTAGTTGGATTGTTCAACGTTGTAGCAGCTGTGTCATCTCAGCCTTTGTCTAATGATAAAATCGTAGCACACAGTACACTTACTGCTGAAATTTATCAGAATTTTCATTTAAAAGGCCAGTTTTCTATCTGTCATGAGGGTTATAACCCAAGAAATTTATCACCATCATTTTTCAGAGAGTTAGACATACCAGTCATTTCCAAACAATTCAGCAAGAGCCTTTTGTTGTATAACAAATATTCTGGTTTTGTGACATATTGCGGAAGCAAAAATTTTTGCCATTTAAAAAAACACTCTTCTGTTTCATAAACCAAAGCCCATAATTTAGTGGAATCTTGAGATGCCTTTGGGTAGAAGCCTGCTTTCGTCAGAATGTGTTTTTTTCCCTGAAGCACAAGGAAAAAAAAAAAATCATTGTTTTGCTATCACTATCAAATTTTTCAAACCCAGCAGTTTTTAATTCAGTATCTATGTGTTCTCATGATAACCCAGACGCCTGAGAATCCAATCTAATGCAAGATTTAGGTGAGGACTGTCCAGAACTTGGAGTTTAGTTTTTCCCAAACTTCCAGAAGACTCAGATCCAAGGATTGCTGTTTGCGTTTTTTCATGCCTGGGTAGAAGATCAGATACAGCAGCAATTTTTTTTTTTTTTTTTTCTTCACCTCTGTAGCTACCCAAATCCTCCACATAAAATCATAAGACACAGCAGGACAATGATCAAGCAGCTGCAGTTTCGATGTTTTGATGAAACATTGAACAAGCCCCTCGGCTTTTCTTTATAGGAGTATCAAAACCTGTGTCTCTAGGACGCCTCTGGCTCCTCATTTCTTCTCCTCCACACATCTGCCCTTCACACAGACACTGGACTTCCAGTGAGATTTGTAAAGTGGCCAGGGGAGTGCTGTCCCACGTGGTACTTTCTGTGGGAGATAAAGGCCTTAATCCCTCCTTTCCACAGGACGTTAGAAGGACTGTGATTTGTCAGGCAGCATGGGCAGATTGGGATTTTGTGACATGATGGATATTTGGCAGTAAAGCAGCCGTCAGACCCAGGGAAACTCGGGGGTAGTTTTGCCTGTTGCAGGAATGGTTTTGCAGAGCACGAGCAGGCTTCAGTCTCATAGGACACGGTGGCTGGTTCACTGGAGGGACATTCCTTTCCCAGTGTATTACATGCTGAAACCATCCGGCTGTTTTCTTGTTCTTTTCTGCTTTTCCAACACACAGGGAACCAGAAAGCCCGTGGTGCTGAAATCCACCATTAGGCCCATGGAAGGAAACTCCAGCCTCAGCAGACAATAAAGCTGTTTTTACTTCCTTGATGTTTCTCATATTCTCAGTTTCTACGGAGTAAAAGAAATTCTGCCATCATTTAAATCATTGGATATGTAGTAGTCATTGCCAGTAATCTCTTGTGTTTACTCTCTTCTGTCATTCTGCTTTTGAAGTCTCTAAGCCAATGCAGTTCTTGCATTAAAGACAAATAGAACAGTTTTGTAACACCTTCCTCACCCTTTCATAAAGAAAATTGAAAATGCATCACAGAGGCTGTGGCCACAAATTGCTTTCACTAAAAATTACCCAGGAATTGTTACGTCAAGAGTGTTAAATGTTGAATAGAGTGAGTATAGCAATAATAAAAAATAACAAACAAAAAAAACCCCTCTACTCCTTGTTTTCTCAGCTAGGAACAACACTATCTGGTGGTATTTTGCCTTAAGACCCAGGTTTATCCCGAGCAGATGTTGCATCTTCCAGAGTCTCTTGCTAAAGGGGTCCCTGTCAACACATCTTCACAGGGGTTAGGGCTGAGCTCTCCACGATAAATTTCTTTCTCAAGCACAGCCGATGTGAATCACAGAAGGCTTAAGGTTGGAAGAACCCTCTGAGCATCCTCTTGTCCGAGTGGTGCCGCCTGGAGCAGGTGGGCTGGACGACTGCCTGTCCACTTGTTGAGGCAAGATGATCGGAGAGTAAAAGCAAGAGGGACCTGGAAAGGATAATGCTTCTTCTGTGCCCACTTCTTTCTGTCTCCTGCTCAAGGGAAATGTAAGAGAGCTTGAAGGCTGAAAGAAGCTCGGGCAGCAGCAGGGGAGCTTTTAGGCGGTGCCCAGCGACGCGAGTGGGTGAGCCAGGGAAGGCTGGCTGAGGGGTCAGAGATGGGGTGGGTAGGGCAGCCTGGCCTGCCACGGGGTCTGACTGACTGGCTGGAAGCAGGAATGGGAGCCCTTGAGCCAGCACAGAGCAAGCCCTACGGCTCTTAGGAGTTCTCCTGTGGGCTGCTGTGTTGTGCTGCCATCGCTTAAGGTACAGGGAAAAGCTGCTCTGAAGGATTTTTATTTAGCTGCTCTACATGAGCTTTTTCTCAGCCTACATTTTAATGCTTGACAGCTGAGCTTTTACAAGTTTTTGGAGCCATTAATCAGAGCCGTGTTTTGGGAAGCTTTTGCAATGTATATTTGAGAATTTGTATGGCACTGGTTTAAATTAAAGGCTAAGGCTTACTTCTGAGGCTGCTTTTGGCCTCTTTCCGTAAAGCATGGAGCCGTGTATTATTGTTCTACGAACCCATAATTAGTCGCAAATGTTTGCAAAATGCTGAAGGTTGTTGCTAGGGTGCTCCTTCAGGCTGGGATGTGTGAGAGATGATTAAACCTAATTTAGATATATTTCAAAAACTGTTTTCTTAAGCTGCAAGTATAGATCATTCTTATGCAGTGCAGTGTGTTCTGACTTTTCAAATGGGCAATGGGAATAAAGGCATTCCTTCAGGAACAGGCATGACTAAGAGTGAGCAGAAATTAAGCTCCATTCTTTGAAGTAATTTACTAGGGAATCAGGCAGGAGATAGGAAACAGGACTTCAGACCTAGGCTGTTTTTCTTCTTCACAGAGGTGTGGACTTTTTTGCCCGGAACCACTCAGATTTCCAGCTATTTTATCAATTCAAATAAGGATCAGAAACATAATTTTATTTATTTTGAAGGTGAATGGTAACTTTTCTAACTGACAGTAAAAAAATTATTGAGAAGCATTGGTGTATCCCCTAAAAATCTCTCTCTCTAACATTATGTGCCTCTTGAACATGTACATGATGTTGTATGTAGCAGTGATGGTTGCATTTTGCTAAGTTTGGCCCCAGATTTTGAAAGACCTATGTAAAAGGTGCTCTGTTTTTGCCAGAATGTCTCTGAATGTGTTTTGCTGCACAGTGCACTAATTATTAACAGGTTGATTGATGACCTGGGAGAGTGGCTCCCATCGCTGTCCTTTGGGTGGCCGACCCGTGCTTGCCACAGTGGGTGCTGGTTGCTCCCTCAGAAGGAAGCAGGTTGTGGGAATTCAGGTGTTGCCTTCAGTTCTGCTGCAGGTGCCCTGTGTGATTTGGGTTAATTAATCTCTTTACATTACATTTCCCAGCCTCCTCCCCAGGCCCCCCCTTCTTGCACGGTGCCCTCTCTCCTGGTGCACTCTGCCATCAGTGGTGATCCATGGTGGGGTTCTGGGGCTACCAGAGGTGGGAATGGGGAGGGCAGGAATGTCTGCAGGAGCTGTATCTGGTGCCTCACCCTTCAAGAGGAGCCTGGGGCCAGGGAGTGCCACCAAAACCCATCCTGGGAGGTGGGTGACTGTGGGGAATACAAGCAACACCTTCCCCTTTTTTGTGGATGTCTTGCTGAATTAACATCTATAGTCCAAAAGCTCCGGATGTGGGACCAGAGGAGGAGGAGGAGTATTTCCGTATTTGGGGTGAGTCAGGCATTGATCCAGCCCAAAAACTGGAAGGTTGCCATAAATTCTGGTCCTTTTCACAAATGCACATGGACTGACAATGTGACTTGAGCACTGGGTTTGGCCTCGGGGAGGGAGGGAGGTGTCTGTGCTTCTGCTCAAAGAGTATCAGAGTGGAGACAGATAGAGGTGCGCTCTAAAATTTTCATGGGTCTGTGGTGATTTTCATTAGAGACACGTGGGAAAAACATGGAAAATGAAGGTGTTTCAGAGGCCAGGAACGCGAGTGAGATTCAGCATGCAAATTAGGTGCTTACTTAAATATCCCCCTGTCTGGCCTTCCATCCAGGGCTTGGTGGGAGCAAATGGCTGTGCATAAAATAGGGACACTGAAGCAGTTCAGATTCCCCGGTGTTCCCTCTGTGTCCAGGAGGCTCCTGGACAGGGGTTTGCACCCTCCTCAAAGGAGGCTGGGGCTCCTCAGCTGGGGTTTGCACACACAGCACTCGCTGTCTGTGCTGGACTGCATCCAGCTCCTAGTGTGCCTTGCAGGGTGGCAGGCTCTGGATCACGGAACAGCACAGACGCTTTTGTGCTCCTTTAGTTCTGTGTGTTAATCTTGGGCAGTCGGATGCGTGTGGAAGTGTCAGTGTGCAGTGGAATGAGGGTCATTGTGCTCTTCAGGAGACTTAATTGGGCTGATTAATTCATAATGGTACTCCAGCTGCCTGGGTTGGTGGATCCTTGAGGTGTGATGTACAGTCCTTTCTTAAACCCTGCTTTCTTCTATGTCATATCATCACGCATCATCATTTGAATCAACAGGGATGATGGGAGGATGTCACTTACAAAGAGTGTCAAGAATGCTCTCAGTGCCAGAGCTGAGATCTCTCCCCTGTCTACTCCTCCTCATCTTCGTTGCTTCATTTCTAAATAAAAATAGTTTAAAAAAAAGAGTTCTCTTGCTTTCAGAGGGGGAGAAGGAGCTTGTTAGATGTTTAAAGTTTGGCCATTTGAGATGCCATTAGACTTTTGTCTTATACTGTGTTTTGTTTTTTTTTTTTATCACCCTGCTTCTAGTGCTCTTGGCTTCAAATAAAAGCTTTAACATGTCACCCTAAAGTCGTGACAAAGTTGAAGAGCTTGTCTACATTTAGAAATAGATCTATCTTTACTCTAAGCTCATGAGTCAAATCAGTACCATTATATCCTTTTTTTTTTTAGTGAGGAGCAGAAAAATAAGGCAGCAGGATTTTCCCAGGGTACATAAAGCTGTGATATGGCTCATTTGCAAGTAAGCAGGACAGAATTTATCATTGATTAGCTTGGGTTTTTTTCCTGGAAGAATACTCAAGTTAGACTTAAAACTTCTTCCAGGGTTCCAATTTGGTTTTGTGTTTGGTGTTTTGTTTCTTTTTTTAAAATTTTCCCCTGTCTTCCCTACTCCTCTTTTAACTACCCTAATGAAGGATCAAGAGTAACCACCTGGATTTAAAGTCCTTCTTGCACAACTGTTAGCTATCAAAATGTTGATTTCCCAAGTGAAGTCTCCTGATTGACATGTTGCTGCTAATTGAAGAATCGTAGGTATTAATTAGAATCAGACACAGTGAAATGCTTATCTCTAAGCCATGAAGCCTACAAAGAGATCCCAATTACTTTCTCTTTTTGCTTAGAACAAGTGGTGACTTCATTTTTACTGCCTTGCTGAGTCTAATGTCAGTCTAATTTTATTGCCTTGCTGAGCTGTCAGTCTAACGTCAGTCATTGGGAAGGGTATGTAAACTGAGCTAGCAGTTAGAAACAAAACAAAACCACCAGACTGATGCATCAAGAGTTTGGAGTTATTTTCATTTAAGCAGTAGGAATAGTTTGTGTTTCTAAGCTGTGTTTTCATAAAGCTTTGGTTCAGTGGCCTGTGTAGTACTGGTATGGGACTATCTGATGTGGTTGTGATGCTGAAAAGCTGCAGCTAGAACAATGGGAACTTTGGGAAACTGGTCTTTTCTGAATTTATTTCTCTTTAGTTGAGGATAGAGCTTGGCTTTTAGCTGAATGTGAGTGTGGGTGTTTTTTGAAAAATGCCATCTTCTGTATGTGACTTGGCTTCTTTATTTATCTTGAACTTTTGAAAAGATGTTTCAATGGCAGAAGTGAAAATAAAAGGAGATGTAAGAACCCACCACTTGGAGGAAAGTGCTGCGAGCTAAAAGTTATAAATCTGATTTTGCCCCTTAGGAATGGCGTCTCGAAGTGTGAGTAGGCTGAAAAGAAGTTGCATGGCTTGTGCCCCGACTGGGTGATTCCTGGTCCCTGCAGTTTGCAATTTCAGCTTATTTTTCAGAAGAACTACACTGGAAAAGAAATACACACGTGTTCATCTGAAAATGGGGGACAGATCCATCAGGGAAATGCTGTTGCTTGCACGACTCTTACCATGGGTGCAGACTGCTCAGGATTCATTTGCTGACACGTCCTTCTCTACCCAGGAAAGCACTGCTGTATTTTTGGTAGTCAGATGAACGTCTCAAACCTGTCTTACCATAATTCCATGAGCAGCTGTTGAGTTTCTAGTCTCACAGGCCATGGAGTATGTAAACTATCCGAAGAAATCACTGTCCATAGAAGCAGTGCTTTGCACCCGGATCTGTGCTGCTAATTTGATATTTGTTGGCTGTCCTTGGTTTTGTTACACCGGTTAAAGCATAGAACATAAAACCTTTAGTAAACAATGTTTATAGTGTGGGTCTGCTGGACCCCTTCTCAGATTTGCAGTGTCAAGAGTGGGGTCAGCAGCAACCTAGCTCAGGTAAGAATGCTGTTTTGGCAGATGTGGCTGATGCTTTCCATATCAAGAATTGGAGCTGGAGGAGAAGGGCTAAGGCCTGATGATGGCTTGGATTAGGAAGCTTACTTGGAAGCTGGGTGAAAATATCCAGCTGAGATGCAGAGAGAGGTTCTAATGCTCTGTGGAAGTTGTCCTGAACAGATAATAAGCTCCAAGAAGAAAGATGGAAAGCCAGGAGAATGGCCCTGTACAGCAGCAGGATATAGATTTATAGCTGCTCTTGCCCAGCTGTGACTTGGTTAGCATTAAAATGTGCCAACAATGTAGATATAAACTGAACCTGATTCCGATGTCAGTCGATTGTCCCCCCCTTTCTGAGCATATTTGTTTGCTGTGGTTACTAAGGAGACCAAGCACAGTTCAGCTTTTGTTCAGCAGGCAGGAGAATCTCTCAGTTATTCATCAAAGGCCTGATAAGGTAATTTCCTTCATCTCATGTTGACAGCAACGAATGCAAATCAAACACTGAAAATGGAAAAGTTGTCTCAAACTGTGTTTTCTGGTTGTGACTGTGATACTTGTGGGCTTGTGTACTGGCTGGCTTTGGTCTTAGTGTTGGTGGTCTGTTCTCTGGGGACCCTTGGGGGAGAAAAAATTCCCTTTGTGTGGCAAGGTGAGATACTGTTTAAAATCCGTAGGCTAAGTGTGCTGTGCTGGGACCTCACTGCCTTTCCATGCCATAAAACGATGGATTCTGGGCAAGACCATGTCAGATATAAGACAAAAATCTTAGTGGGAAGACCACCAGATTGATCACTGACAGCATGAGTGGGATTGTAGAGTCAAGAACAGGACACAAGTAGCAATTGGTAGAAAGGGAGAAATGCTAGATAAACAAAAAATAGCTTGGAGCTGTTTCCTAGTTTTTAAAAAAAAAAAAAAGTGAAGATTTAGACAACTATGTAACATGGCAGCTTTTGGCTTACCTGTCTACCATCACAGGTAACGTTGACACCCATTAAATTAAAATTCTTTATCTGTTTCTACCAGCCTATATGCAACCACAAGGTGGGCTGGTTCTGTAAAGCCTTTGGTGTTACAGAAGGATGTCTTAATGAATATTATCATCTGATTTGTTGCAGTATTGATGGGCAGGAGGGTGGCAAAGAGGGGTGGTTGTTTTGTGCTCGAGTAGTCACGTCAGTAGAAACAAGTGTGGGGGGAACAGTCTTGACTTTGAAAGGCAATTACCTTCACAAGGCTGGAGTGATCCTGGATATGTGCTATAAATCTGTCCTCGGTGAAATATTTAGATAGCAACAGGCAGATAATGCTGTACAAATCACTTTTCCCTTAGTGTTTGACCTCTCTCTCTGAACAAAGAATGACAGTTTTTTCTGTCTAGAAAACTTGTTTTTCTGCTCCCTTAGCTCAGTTCTGCCATCTGAGATGAAGGATCTTGTGCACAAGAGCAAAAGCAAAAGAGTTCATGTGCCTTGGTTCCTGTAGATTTTTCAATGTGCTTATATATGTTTTCCGGTTTCCTAGCCTAGAGAGAGAGAACAGAACATTCCAGAGTGTATCTTATTCTTCACATGTCCCAGCTGGAGCAGCAAGCACCTTCTCATGGCATTTTTACCCTAGTTCTGAATTCCTAGTTTCCTCCACAGTGCTGTTGTTTGGTGGTCAAACTTTAAAAAGAGCTTGCACCTGTGAGTGAGACAAATGGCTCCCCTCTCTCCTGCAACTTATTATTTAGGTAATAAGGAAACTTACTTTGTTTTTCTGCAGCTGTTCCATGAGGTGCAATGGGATGTTGGTCAAAACAGTAGGGCCTGTCAACTTACTCTGCTGAGCATCACTTTGGGAGCCCACAAATATGGAAAGAAGTGAAAAGCAGCTTAATAATAGAATCAAATAGTAGAGGCTAATTTAAGTCTTGTGTATTGACACCTCGCCTCACAGTTTCAAAGTGGGCAGTCAGAAAGTGGAAGATGCCTAAGATGAGTTGACTCAAAGATGCCAGAAATCGGAAGTGTCCTAAAAGGCAAAAGTAGCATATGTCTCTCATTGCAGCAATTAAAATTTGATGTTTCTATGGTGATTAGGAGCATGGGGGAAGCAGGAATTGAAACTAAAAACTGGCAAATATCAACAGTGTGGCTGCGGACACTGCTGCCGCATGGTTTGATGAGTGTCAGGTAAGTTCTGCTATCTCCAAATGATAGCTTGGACCCTTAATATCTGCATGAGAGCACTTCCTTTCCTTTGGACCACAGTTTCTAAATTTGCAAACACAGATGCTTTTACTAATAGGATCTATATCTTCACTGAACCCTGTTCAACCTCTGCTTGAAGAGTCACCTTGGCCTTGCCAGCTGGGATCCGCTTTCTGTGTAACTATTGCTGACTGAGAGATGGCATGTGGCTGTGGGAGAGCAACTTGGAAATAAACTAATCTAGAGTTAGAAGCAGAATGACTTCCTATTTCTTAGCAGATAGCGTCTCACTGTTTGAGGTGTCTTGGTCTAGTACGCAGAATTCAAGTCCTATTTCATTAGAATCCATGAGGGAGACCACCTTGGCCTCTCGACTGCTGGTTTCTATTAAGACTTCCCTGGCAGTACCCTAATGTGAAGTCAAGAGGAGGTGATCAGGTCCTGGAAGATGCTGAGCTGTTGGCACACACGACACGTAGTTTGCAAGCTGAGTTACAGACTTAGCTCAATCCTTCTGCTAGCTGTGTGCAAACTATGCAGCTGCAAAGAGCAAGGAAAACAGTCCTGGAGTTAGTTCCTTACAGACCAAGCTCAAGTCTTGCTTTGCCCTCTCAGGCCAGATCTATTAAACTCCAGTTCAGGCTGCTTCTGGTGCCAAACAGAACTCTCCGAGATACTGATGTTGTAAGTGAAGCTACAGTCACAGAAGGCTTCTGAAGGTGCTCACGTAACATAAGTGAGTGGTAGTGTTAGTCAAATGTTACTTTTGACTTGCCATTTGAATTTAAAATACAGAGTAGTGATTGCTGGAGCAGTTGCACCAACAGCCAAGCCTAGCTCTGTCATGGTTTCCATAACAGGCAGTTGGGTATAACAATTCAAGCACTTTAATTATGGAAAAAAATCTAGTCCTAGCTCAGTTGTTAATAATACATTTTGAGATTGAATGCTGCTATTGAAAATGATTCTATACTCAAAGGATTCAAATCTGTCTTTTGGTAGCTGTTTCTACTTAGACACCAAGGCTTGAAGCTCAGCATGATGCCTATGCCAGTGAGCCTTTGAGATGAGAAACCAATAGCATTAAACTCCTAAACTATGGTTTCTTGAAAATAGGCTATTTTCCCCTGGAACTCTGCAGGAGTGAATGAAAGGTTTAGACTTGCGTGTTACTGAGCTAATCAGTGATTTAAAATCTAGCAGGTTCTGTTAAAATCCCTTCTCTCTGCCTTCACATGGATGTGCCTCTCTCTGGCACTTTGATTTTAAATCCCTTCTAAAACTGGAGGTGCAACTGCAGGATTAATTTGCTGCAATGCCCTGGAACCTCTTCCTCAGACTAAAGAAGAAATGAGCATCTCTAATCTTGTCTCTGTGCTGAAGAATGGGGATTTTTGCCAAGAGGAAGAAGAAAAGTCACTGTGTTAAGGCTGGACTTCACGTGCACTTGTCTTGGCAGTTTTACTTTTCTATGTGTCTGGTTCCATTAGTCCCCATGCGAGCACCCTGGGCCCTGCTGACACAAATTGCCTGCCTGTTTACAAGAGGTACAGCACTCAGATTACTGGGTTGAAGCTCTTGTTGATCTCATCCACTTCATCTTCACTTGTAACAACTTTAAAAGAACAAAAAAAATTGAATTTTCCCTCCTACAATGTAGTAACTAGCTGTGTCTCACTCTCAGCTTTGCCATGGGCTAGCACGGAGGGGCATTTGTTAACAGCTGCATGACCGAGCCCACGCGTATCTCAGCTTGTGATGTTCGGAACAACATAGCAAAATAGTCTTGCTGTAGGAACAGGCTGCTGAATCTGTGACAGAAATTTGATTCTGTGTTCATGCCCCTCTCCTTGATACAGCCAACAATATAAAAGTATAGATAACTGCCTATAGAGAAGATTTGCAGCTGACACAGCTGCTGCTATTAAATTCATCAGCCATAACGAGAGGTACCAAGTCATAGTTGAGGCTCAGATACTCCTGCATCTGCAGGAGAGTAATCAGACTCTATTCTGAAGGTGATTTTTCCCCATAAGGAATGCTTTTCCAGAGGAAGAAGCACGCTTTTGAGAGAACCTCTTGAACTTTATGAGGAACAACTTCAGTATGAATGAAGTTTGTGTAGTATTACAACCCTTAAATACCATTTTTCTCTGGTCCTTGCAGGGAAATCCATTACTAGAGAAGGGTGTGTGTTGAAAGAAACCTGCCCAGAATCATCTGCGCCGGGCTTCCTACAGATCCCTCTTTGCATTAACTTGAGTACAAACAAAGCAGCCTTCATGGCACACCTAAAACATGACTGAGAAGAAACCACACAGGACTTGTCTGTCCATCTCTGCTACTCTACAACAGCAAACACCCCAGAGAGAAGCACTTTTGGCATTCCCAGATTCTGCATCTGCCCTTCCAGGGGCGTACCCAGAGTGCTCTTGCAGGTGTGACGCTAAGCAACCATTCTGCAGCAGAATGAGCTCTTACTGGCACTCTGGAAAGGGCAAAATTGTAATGACAATGAGGAAATGTTCTGTACAAAGTGATCACTCTGGTCCTAGTCAGACCTCTGTTGGTCCCTTGCTGCAAAAATACCAAAAGATGAGCTTAAAAGGTGCAGTTCATGATGCTGCAACTCGTGTTGCTACTAGATTTCAGAAATATGTATATGTTGAGTGGTTTACAATGCATTAAAATCCATGTTTTTCACAGGAGGTACATTTACTTATCTTTACAACCAGCCTTAGTTCTCCTGGGGGTGAAATTGCCATATCAATTTACTTTCTTTCTCACACTCATCACCTCACTTTATTCCACGGGGATGCTAGCTACCTTTGCTCTCAAAAAATGATATTGCAGTTAATTGTAGCTAAACTCCGAGCAATGCATTTCTTATCTTGCCTTTCACTTTGCAATCTGCTGTTTCTATTTTCATAGAGTCACGGAACCATTTAGGCTGAAAAGACCATTTTAGATCACTTGGCCCAGCTTTTACTGTCCAGCCCACCACTAGCCTGGTCCCCACATGCCACATAGACGCATCTTTTAGTTACCTCCAGGGATGGTGAATCAGCCACTTTCCTGGGCAGCCTGTTCCAGTGTTTGAGAACCTTTTCCGTGAAGAAGTTTTTCCTGGTATCCACTCTCTGTGCTCCTGCCTTGCTGCGGCAACTTCGTGTTGCTCGAGGTCATTACTCAGAGGTGCCTGAGTTGTGACAGGTTACTGTTACCTGGAAGTCATGGAAAGCCATTTATCGGGGACATCGCTCAGCGCCACTCCTTTGGTGGCTGCTCTTTTGGGAGCGCTGCTCTGTACATAGGCCACACAGTGAACTTTAGCAGACTTCAGGTGAATGAGGGAATGCTGCAAATCTGTTTATCAGATGGTCAAGTGAAGTGTCAGGAGAGGAGTTGGTGAGGAAAAGAAATAAATTTCTTTTCCCCAGTCCATAGGATTACTGCTGCTAATCTATTCACTCATCTTGATAGCATGCTGTTTATTAGTACTTCCATGGTTTTGTTTCTCCCTTCTTTTCTTTCTTTCTTTCCTTTTTTTTTTTTTTTAATTCCCATTTTCTTGCATTTTTTTACCTTCCTGGTAGATTACGTCTATAAGATGGGGAGAGTTGTTTCTAAGTGGCATTTTATACAAAATATTGTGGTTCTCTTCTTGTTGTCTCAATGGTTTACAATGCATTTTAGCTCCTCTAGCTACAGAGGCTTTCAGCATTTAAAATTTATATTTGGCTTTCATAACAAGAACCATTTGAACAGTTTCTTTATTTAGTACACACGCAATTTACAATGTGAGTGGGGATGCTTGTATTTTTCCTAAAAGAGAAATACAAAGAAAATTGTTCTCTTTTCTGAAAAGGGTGTGAAATCTTTATCCTCCTCATCTCTGCAGCTGCAGAGGAAACTCTAAACTTACAGAGAAGAAGTTGCTATTATGCTCTGGGGATGGGGAGTGAATGTGAGAAAAAAAAGGACACTGCTGGGCAAGGTACTCCTTGGGTCACTTTGCTCTGTTACCCTCACAATTTATCTTACACGCTGTAAACAGAGAAGTTCTGAACAGAGATTGATTTGTTCATTGTCTTATCTGAACCATCACCTTTATCATTCGTAGCTCAGTTCTGCTGGACCTCCGTGTTTAACCTCTCTGGCAGCCTGGTTTGCACCAGGCCAGGATTTGCTTCTTGCAGATGCTGCGATAACAAGCACAGAATGTTGCTTCAGTATTCCTGTGCTGCTGTTTAGTTTGTAGGGTGTAGGATGCCGTTGTTTACTCTGCTCTTTGACCTTCTGCTTCTTAATCTTGTTTTTCGGCGGTGTCTGCCCAGAATCTATCTTCAGGCAGAATGTAAAATTGAAGCGTGTTGTTACCTTCAGATGAAATGCAGGCTTTGATGAGGGAGATAATGATCTGAGCCTCTGGGTGTCAGCCAGCAGTGGTGCTGCTGCGCTCTGCGCTAACATTTTGGGGAAGTCATTCCAGTTACCCACTGCTGGTTGCTGCTGCCGTGGCCTCGGAACCGACTGCTTGGCAACTGCCAAGTGTTTTGTGGGAGTTTGAATGATTTCAAGATGTTTGTTGTCTGTGGTACAGTTTCACAAAACAGAACGGCCTTGAAACGTTCGGTAGAGGAGCTTCTATGGTGGGGCTGTGACATGAGAGCTTTTGGCTTTGAGGGCCTCTCACAGGAAATTTGCAGGAACACACTTTTCCCCGAAACACTCGGATTGGAGAGAACATTCAAAGTATATTAGTCACCAAAATACAGAGAAAACATTGAGAGGCAGCTACTTGTTAATGAGAATGAAGTACAGTGATTGAGTTCTAAGCAAATGTGGCACAGGGATTCAAATTTCAGCAAAAACTTTGGGTTAAGTCTCAGAAACATGGTGTGGAGCAATCAGAGGCTGCAAGTTTGCTTGGCTTCTCGCTTGAACACCTCAGTCCAGATGAATATTGTGATCTGCTGTGACATCTTGACCCACCACTGCTTTGCAATCTGTAAGCAGATGCTCACTTTGAGGGGCATCTGTTTCTGGAAGTGCCGTGGTAAAGCCTAATCCCAACAATCTTCTGGCGTTCCTGCGCAGTATCCTGACTTCTCAGGGCAGAGTCAGCTTTCCAAATGGTAGGGGGAATGTGCTCATGTTCATTTTGCCTCTTCCTCTTCTCACATTCCTTCCTTTGCTCCTTGCAACAGTTTTATCAGCATTATAATAGAAAAATAATTAGGGATTCGGATCCTTTGAAAAAAAATTATATCATTTGGATTTCTTTGAATCCTTGCCTGGTCTTGCTTTAGAATTTGACTATAAGCTGAGGAGTTGAGAATGAAAGACCTTTTTCGAGCACAGAATTCTCAGTGTGGCCCTTGTATTGGGACAAAAAGGAGGGAATATATAAAAAAAAGTTTCACTTCTTTCACCAGCTAAGCAGGATATGGTCCCTGTCTTCAATTCCTTGCCTTCTTATTAGATTTCCCAGTATAAAAGAAGAAGTTAAATATCGAGATTCTGATATCTTTAAGATTTGAAAAACAAGTCATCTTTTATCTGTGGATTTTTCCCTGAATACGCTCCCTCATATCCGTGAGGACGCTTTGCATCTTTGAAAGCACAACAGAGCTTTGCCAGTAACGCAGACAGAAAATGAGTCACCGAAGATATCTCCCCGTTTGCCTGCTCTCAGCACCTGCGTGTCTACCCGGAGTCAGGATTTCTATAAACTTTGTTTATGGCACATCAGGCACCTGGAACAGCCCACAGAGCTCTCCCCTTCCTCTCTGTGCCTCTCCCTGACCCGAGCTGTGTTCTCTGCCAGTGCAACTCCCTCATCCTCACTCGTGCTCGAACCTCTGGTCTGGAAACCGGGACAGAGGGTGGGGTCCTGGGCAAAATTTGAGACAGAGGACAGGAAGGGAGCATGCTGCCTTCCTTGGAAAATCTGGTGGCTGGATGATAGCAGGAGAGTTGCTGCGTGTCTCTGCCTTGACTTTTCCTTTTCTTATGAAGTAGATATAAATGTTACGCACCCTGATTAACTTTCCTTATTTGTTGCCTCAAGGTGTGTTACCGTCCTTGGCTAGGAATAGGGCTGAACATAACAGATGATTTGCAAATGGAGAAAGGCGAGGCTAACTGCATTCCTGGCTGTGTTATACAACTGTGGTAACAATTGGTTTTCACTGGAAACAGAAGGAGTGTTGCTTAATATAAAAGAAATGAGTGCTTTACTCATAGCCCTAAAGAACAGAAACCTCTTCAGTGCAGAGCTATCAACATTCAGCATTATATTTTTGTTGGGTAGATTTGTTGCTTGAAACCATGGCCCTGAAATGCTTCTGTCCTTTCTGTGGTCGGATCCTTGTGCTCTGAGCTACCTGCAGTAATTTCTTGCTGTGCGAGGAGAATATGAATAATAACATAGATTTAAGTTTCAAAAAACCCATCACATGATGAGTGATTGCAGACAGACTGTCTGAACTTATACTGGTTTTATTAGGATGTGATGCTGCATGAGATGAAATTCTACTGCCTTTCAGACAATTTTCTGTGTTGTCCAGCTAAAATACAACTTTTATTCCTTCTCTTGTGTAGTTCCTTTCCTCTGGTGTCAGGTAATGCGGTGTTTTTGTGAGTCACCATCATCAGTGCTTCAAGTGTGGCTGCTTCTATCCCAGGGAAGGATAAAACACTGGAGAAATGTCTTTGCTGCCCTTTTGCTCACACAGGTGCAGGCAGTGGGTGCTGCTTCGTGGAGCTACCTCTCCTAGGAATAGCCAGCAGCTCCCCTGCTCCAGGTACCACATCAAGGGCAGCCAGAGCAAGTTTGCCTTCTACAAGAGACAAAGAGGGCACCAGAGCCATGTCCATGCTGCTGTCCCCAACGGGTGACTGCCCTTTGCGTTACCTGGGGCTGACCTGGATTATATCTCCAGATCTTGCTGCTTATGTAGAGAAAAAAAAGAAAAAAAAAATTGCTTCTAAAATGTATTTGGTCAGAGGCCAATCTCCAATAATCAAAGCAAACAGATCTAAATTCCAAATACTGAGGGTAAGGATAACTTTTATAAAACTATGATGACCTGATTTATTGAACTCTGTCTGGTAATATCCAGTTCCTCAGTGCAGTGTTCCCTTCTGCTCTCCTATTGAATTTGAGTTCACCTACGTAAAACCCTTTTCATAGGTAACGAAGTTTAAAAGCACTGACGAGAAAAAGAATCTGCGAAACAGATGTTAAAAGAAAGCAGTCAAAAATCACTGCTCTTATCCTTTTATTTATTCCCTTATTTTTCCAAACTGCTTTGGATTATCTCGCATCAGTGTCTGCAGCCATGCATGGTTTCGCTTTAGGGGACAAAATGCTGGGAAGGAGTAGTTAAGCTTTGCTCTTAGCAAGAAAACAAGATTTGTTGCCATACATTGTCTGTAAATTCCCTGGAGCGTCTTCCAGCGAGTTGCTGGGGTTTACTGAGATCTGTTTTCCACGCTCGAGTCCGCTGGTGCCTCAGCTGAGCACGGCGCTGGTGGGGCAGTGGGGCGACCCAGCTCTGCCCCCGCCGCACGCCAGGTGAGGGGCTGGCCTGGCTGCTCCACCCTCGCACCCCTTTGGGAGCATCCTGTAGGGAATGGCCGTGGAAGCAGCTCCTGGCAGGAGTGCAAATCATTCCTCAGCCCCGGCGGGAGGAAAAAAGTGGGGGAAGTTTTCTTGCCCTTACCCCAAGGCTGCCGTGTGTGGTTGTGCAAGGAAACTTCAGTGTAGGGGCAGGTGGGAAAGTGGGGGTGTTGAAAGTGCAGCGGGAGAAGGTGAAGTGAGTGAGAAGGGGAGGAACCTCTGGGGAGCCGAGATGATACAAATATCCATCCGAGTGAGGCTGCCTCTGCAAGGGAGGCATTGAAATGTGCTCCAGGGTATAATGCTCAGGCAGTCAGCTGGAAAGAGGGAGCCAGTTCTAGGCATTCAGTCTTTCTGTACAATCTCTGAAGGAGATAGAATTACTGAAGATGTCTCCATCCTTTTGCCATTTAATATTTCTTTCTTCCTCACTCCCCAGCACTAATGTATTCCAGATATTTTTTAGCCAGGAAATGCTACCTGAATATCCCTCTCCATCTTCTCCTCTGTCCAGCGTGTGGGTGTTTTGACAAATTACCACCTGGTCATCAGCTGGAAAGATCAGTTCCTTCCACATAACTTTTCCCTACAAATATTAGCAGCTGGTCAGCCAGGGATAAAATTGCTGAGGTAGATGGGAAGCAAAAATCCTTAATCTGGATAATGTCTCCACCAAATGTGAGTAAACATATTTCACTGTACATTCAGCTTTTCTTTGAAACAACTTAAATGTGATGGAAATTCTAATGAGTTCTAACAGGTAATGATTTGCTGCTCCAGCTGAGCAGAGTGAGGGGAGGGGTTCATGGGAGGAAGAGGATGTGAGAAGTGTTAGGAAGTTCTTCTCCAGAAAAAGCAGGCCAAAATAAATTACCTCTTCTTTCTGGAGGAAAAGAAAGCCAGGCCAAAGAACTCGGAGAAGGTCATTCTTTTTCTTTATTGGCCTAGAAGTGTCTTAATTCTTTACTTCTCTATCCTAGAACTTTTAGGATAGTGAGGAAGTGGTGGTAACTGGGATTATTAAGTCACCACCCGACTTAATTATTTTTGCCATCAAATCATGAGGGTATTTCGCTGGGATAAGTAATTTCTTTTATCATCAGATATAAAATGAATTTTATGTGATCTCTCAGATCTGTGATCTGAGTTTCTCCAGACCTGAGAGTTTTGCCCAGCACTGATACCTTATTTAATTCGTGGCGGTTTAAGAAGTATTTCCAAATATACAGGTAACCCATGGAATATATTTTTTATGCCCTAAAAGGCTATTTTTTTTTTAATCTAGTGAAGTTTTTTATTAGAATAAAAGCCCTACTAGTTTTTCAGATGTGTTTTTAGTCATATTGGTAGGATTCTCCATGCATATACCGAGTGTTCTGCTTTCGAGCACTCTTTATTACTGTTGTTATTACTCGTTGGGTTTTTTGGGGGGGTTTTGAGGTTTTTTTTTGTAGGGATGCAAAGAAATAGAACAGGAGCAAAATCAGGAACAGGAGTGAGGTCTGCATACATTTGTGAGGCCTTAAACAGATGGGGGTGAGCGGTTTGCTGCATTCCCTGTGGGAGACAACGGCTGAATGGCGCTTCCCAGACTAAGGGCCTCGTGTCCGAGAAAACAGAGGCTTAGAGCATAATTATCCTTGGAGCTGCATGTACAGTACGGTTCAGAAATGTGGTTCAGAGCCCAGCCTCGAGCTGCTCTGGAGGAAAACTCCTGAGATGCACGCAGGGCACGCAGATGGGTTTTGGCAGCGGCTGCTTTGATCTCCTAATCCACTTCCAGTGCATTAACGTAGGTATAACCGGGGATCGCTCCGTGTAATTCAGCTCTGCTCAACCTGAAACTCAGCGTTTTTTCTGAGGTTTGCTGCGGGGAAAAGGCACATTAGAATGTTTGATTTAGCATTGAGGAGGCAGATCCTGTTGACAAAGAGCATTGAAAGTAAATCTCTCCGTGGTGCACCTTCCTACATGAGAACCTCTCGTCATCTGATCTGCGAAGTTGTGGGAAAGGATGAATGTCAAAGGAAACCTAGTTAAAAACATTTTATAGAAACTATGATTTCTTTTATCTAGTAATTTTTTTTTTTAATTTGGAAGTTCACTTGGTCACTGTAAGTGACAATGCAAAGTGTGGATGTCTTTGATCTACTGAATCCTGTGGGTCTTAGAACTTCACCAAATCTCACCAAATCATTTTTAAAAGCTGACATGAGAACATTTTTAGATTTATGGACCATTTTTGCCCTTTGGCAATGGAGCACAACCATACTGGAATCCACTGGATATTATATTTGCATGAGTGTAACTTCATCTGAGAAGGTGAGCTGAGCAAAGCCCATCAGTGCTGGTACCTGTCACTTCTCTTGCTTTCCAAACCTGTGAATGCAGTTTCCTATTTGAGACAAAGCTGCTTCAGCAATATAATTATTATATTTCCTGACGACATTTTCTTGGAAAACACGAAAGTGGCTACACCTCCATGGGTATATAATCAGGTTTCTTCATCCTTTGAGGACTCTTTGCAATTTGAAATCCATATTGCTTCATTAGAGATGCTTAAGTCTCCATTTATGCAGATGATTTCATCCAGAATTGTCCCAGAGTACTTGTCAAGCTGTTGGCTGAATCCAAAGCCTGTGGATGTAAATGGAAAAACCCCCTCTGACTTCACTGACCTTTGGATAAGCTCATTAAATTGCAACAATGACAAAAAAAAATTAAATGTAGATTGAAAGCATTGTAAAAAAGTTATTGTTAAGCTGATCTCTTTAAAATATTTTGACCTTAGCTAGTTAGACTCCCCACATATATGACTTTTATCTGGCTTCTGTTGAATTGTTCTTTTTTTTTTTTAAGGTATTCCATGAAATATTTTAATCATACAAGAGTCTGAGATAAAATCAGCTGAGTAATCAGGATATTTCAAGTACACCAGCTCTGGAATCCGGGAAGGAGCACAGACATCAGTGAAGGTGCCTACCTGCAGTGTATCCCTGCCTGCCCGGGCTGTGACATTCTCAGCTGGTGACAGAATTCAAGCTGCAAATACCAGTTAAATGCATGGTTGTCTGCAATTCCAGGCAGGGTACCAAGTATCCAAGTACCTGGGTCCTGTGATGGTATCTGCATAATGTTAACTAGGCTGCTTTGCAGCCTGGAGATGGCTGATTAATTCTGCAGTGCAGGTCTGCTTTGAAAACACACTTGGCTTTAAAAAGAATTTGAAGTAGTAAGACTTGTGCGTTGAAATCCTAATGCAGGTCAAATCAGAGTTTATGATTCAAGTACATGTTTGAAACAAAATTTACCCTTGGCTTGATTCTGGCTTGTCCTGGACTGGAATTATTCTGAACCTGGTTCTATTTTGTTGTTCTTTTCTTTTTCTTTTTTTTTTTTTTTTTCTTTTACCAGTTGAAACAAAGCTGTCACTAATCTACAGAACAGGATTTTTTAATATCGCACTGAAATAATGAAAACTAGTCTGTGGAAATATGCAGGACTGTTTTATGTGTCTAGTAAACATCTGTCTAAATATTTGTAAGCCTTCGCAGCCCCTGCCGTACCTCTCACCTTGAGTCATCCCGGAAAGGCAACATATCTCGCATAAATCTCTCAATGTAGTAATTGATAAATCAAAATATGTGTATTTGTGAATCTGGCAACATTTACAGCTAGATTCTCTGACTTCCCGTCCTCTTCCATAATTATTGAGTCACGTTATTGGTGAAGAAAGACCAACTTGATTTTGATCTCGCTTCATGTGGAACAAAATTGTTACAGTGCAAAGTCAATCAGTTACAAACACTTTGTGTCTGGAAAAAAAGCAGATTTGTATTTGAAGCTTTATCAAAATGTTGTTACCTGCAGCTATCATTTCAATTTCTGTTTGCTCTTTGTAAAAGAGGGAGCCTTCCCATTTACCTTCATAAATTTATGCTGAGCAATCAGCAATCTGGATTTCTTCTCCAAAGTACAACATCATTAGTGTCACAAGCAGCTGTAGGCTGAGAAATCCCCCTGAATAGGTGTCAATTAAAACTTCTGCCAGCCTTAGGCTGCCAAGTGGAATTATAGTTAGAAAACCTCCCTGTGGAAATGGCTGTAGACGGCTCTATTTATTCTCCTTTACTTGTGTGAATCAGTCTCTTAGCTTGCAAGCAGGAATATGTAGCACACTCTCTAGCAGCCTAAAGATCACTCCAGTGTTTGAAATGCCAGAGGTGTTCCTTCTGCCTCTTGTGTCACTCTGCAATAAGAATTATTCAGCCTGACTTTTGCTAACAGCCTTAATAATGATTCCCAGTGTCAGATACGTCTCCTGTTCCGGCCAAGGCCCAGCAGTGAATCAGAAATAAATACTTGATTCACCCTGTGCAACTCAGAATTGAAGCTTCCCCCAGACCAGAAATTTCCACAGTGTCAATATTCTGACCATAACTGAATTTTTAAAGTGGATATTTCCCAGCTTGCTACTGGAAACATATTTCCAGCAGGACAAAACCCCAGCATAACAATCGCAAATCAATAACTGCGTGCAAAAACCCAGTTAAAAAGGAAGCATGAATTTTGGAGCCAGTTTTCTTTAAGATACGAGAATGAGGTTGTCTACCAAAGTCAAAGCCATAAACTGAAACTTAGAAAATAGACTATTTCGATAGACTTCAGTGGGTTATCCAGTGACGACCTGATGCAGGGGGAGTTTAGGATAGTGTGGATTGGTAATGTGGTAGTTCCTAAACCAGAATGCTCTTAAGCACTAAACTGAAGAACATGCAAGGTGTCTCAAGAGGCATTGCTTGTGTCCTTGCTACATTTAACCCTGTGAGGGCCCTGCAGCCCTGAGTACCTCGAGTGCTGCTGTGTCCAGTCCTGGGCCCCTCAGGTCAGGAAGGACATTGGGACACTTGAACATGTCCAAAGGAGGGTGACAAGGGTGGTGAGGAGCTTGGAACACAAGCCCTGTGAGGAACGACTGAGGGAGCTGGGGTTGTTCAGGCTGGAGAAAAGGAAACTCAGAGGTGACCTCATCTCTCTCTGCAACTCCCTGACAGGTGGGTGTAGCCAGGTGGGGGTCGGTCTCTTTTTCCAGCCAACAGCTGACAGAACAAGAGGACACAGCCTCAAGCTGTGCCAGGGGAAATTTAGGTTGGATGTCAGGAAAAAGTTTTTTACTGAAAGAGTGATAAAGTTCTGGAATTGTCTGCCCAGGGAGGTGGCGGAGTCACCATCCCTGGAGGTGTTTAAAAGGAGATTGGATGTGGCACTCGGTGCCATGGTTTAGTTGGGGTGGTGTTAGGGCATGGGTTGGACTCGGCGATCCTGAAGGTCTCTTCCAACCTGGTGATTCTGGGATTCTGTGTACACACATGCATCAGAATATTTCCAAATAAAAAAATCAATCATGCATTAAGACTAGCTGTAGATATCCTGATCTTCCAACGTCTTTTATTTTCAGTTGCAAGGAAATTAAATTAATTTCACGAAATCCTGCACAGCAGACAAGTGCTTCTCTTGGCTGCCCAGTAGTATTACCATAATTTTGTATTCAAAGTGCATAATGGATCTTGCTACTGGCAGTGGTGAGTTCTTTTTACTCAGTGCCGTAGTGGCTGAAGTAAATTTCATACTCCAAGCCACAAGCTTTGTACTTGATTTACTTCAGTTTGTCTGTACTCGGAAAAATTTACTTTTTTTAAAGGATGTAGCGGTTTGGTAGGTTGGATTTACTTCTTTCTTTTGATTGCACTGTGGCTGTACATTGGATTCTTTCTCTCTGTTTTCTATGACTTCTTTTCCTTTCTCTTTTCCAACTCCTGTAAAACTTCCCGGCGCTCTGTTTTCCCTTCCAGATCTCAAGGCATGTTGCAAACAGGTCAAGAGATGAAACACTGCCTTTGCCCCATCTGATACAGGAATGGAAGGTCAGAGCTTCCTGTGAATCTGAAATCCAAGCAGAGCAGTGAGGGATGGCTTTTCTGCTGCTTGGTTCTGATGGGACACTAATGTTAAGCCCACAGGAAATCTCTCAGTAGAAAAATTACGCTCTTGAGCTGAAAATAAATTTGGGGAAAAGAAGAGGGAAAACACCAGAGGGCCTGGAGGGTTTTGGACAGGCGACTGCTGAGGTCTGTAAGTTGTGCCCTGTGTGTCAGGGCTGGTGCAAATCTCCTTGTCTTCATCTGCTGGTGTTTACTCTTCTGGGGAAAGCCCACATGTTGCTGTGGAGCTGGAAGGATCAGGTTTCATGATGGTCCTGTGGGACACCCTAGTGATGCCATATCCCTTTATTCTTGGTTGTGGCAACTAAGAATTTTTTTTGACGTTTATTGGTTTGGGTTGGTTGGGGTGTTTTTGGTGGTTTGGTTTTTTGGTTGTTTGGTTTTTTTGGGTTTTGGTTTTGGGTTTATTTTTTTGATACAGTGAAAGTATTTTAACTTTTCTGGGTGGATGTGGCTGTTTGAAGTCACAAAGTGGTATGGAGGGCTTCTGCCCATCAAAGTAAATTGCATTTCCAACAGTAAATAAGTAAATAAATACCAAACCTTAGTAGAGTAAGTTTCCAGAATCCCTAATAAGTTAAGCAAGCCAAACAAAGTGAAAAGATGCTACTGTCTTTATCACCTCTCTCTTATTCCTTGAACAGAAACAGGCTCTGTCTTTGGGTACAGTTTCTAAATTTCAGGTCACTGAAGTTTCACCATGATTATCTTTGGGTTTAGGGGGTTATACCCTCTTCCTTGGCTTGGAAGAAGATCCAAATGTAAGCAAACAAACATTTTTATTTATTTAATGCCTTATTTCATTTTCATTCAAATTCCTGTAAAATTTGCCACATCCCATTTTTTTTTAACATTGTGTTTATCCTATTGGAGATGTATATGGAGAGGTAAGGTGACTTTTTTTTTTCCTTACAGTCATAATTATTTATCAAGGATTATTTCTCAGGAAAGAATTGCTATGATTAAATTTGGAATGATGTCTGCAACAGAGGGAACAAGACAGCTACTGGTCTAGACCACCCTGTTACTGTCTTTCCTTCAGTAACAATGTCTTTGTTTTCTGGGAGAGCCTTACAAAATGCATATATTTTTATAAATCCCAGAACTTTTTGTTTAGAAATTTTTTTTTAAATTGATTTTTTGGTATTCTAAGATTGAGGATAATGCCAGCTTTTCTGAGCTGAACTGTAAAAGGAAATAATTCTGAGAGAGGGTTTCTTCTCTTCCCAAAAGCTCTTGTGATTTGAAGAGCTGTGTGGTAAATCTCATCGCACACATTTCATATGCTGTTTAATACCACGGTTAATAAGCTTAGCATTTGGAGCCAAAAAGATTCCTGGCTTGGCAGTGTTTTCTGTAATTTGGAGAAGTGAGTTTTGGAATAGACGTGAAAGTTCCTGGCTCTCATAGAGAACACATTGTATGCTTGGCTGCTGTGAGCCTCTGAAGCCCCACAAGTACCAAAGCAGTGTGTGAATTCTGTACAGTTTTCCTGACAAGGTAAAGAACCCCCTGATCAGCTGTGCTGCCATTCTTTTAGAAGTCAGCATCTTCAGGACTTTGAGCATTTCGTTGATGTTTTGTTTATGCACTTCTAGATCTTTTCCTAAAAGCTCTTTAAGCCCTGATGCAGGAAACAGGGCAAACAAACACTCCAAGCTATTTCTTAACTGAGAGATCAGGAGAGAGAACTGCAATGGGTTTTTTTGGGGTTTTTTGGCCGAATACATATTGAAGGAAATGACACTGACTTGCAATATCTGATAGACATGGAAAGAGAGGGGAAACTGGGATTATTCTTTATCTTGGGTTAAGTGCTGGCTTATTCCACTGTAAGGAGGTGGTAGTGTCCTACGTAGCGACTCATTCAGCTCTCTTTCAATGGGCCTCTGATTACACCTGGACACAGGCTTAGCCCTGAAATGCCTTAGTGGATGATGATGGCATTTTTGTGTCTAAAAGGAGTGAATCCGGGAATTACCGTGGTACTCTGATGAGCTGGTCCTAGTCCGTCCTGACTGATTTCACCAGTTAATTCAGAGATTTTGGGCACCGGTGAAAAATAACTGAGAGCAGAGATGCAGGGGGATTGAGGCTTTAAGAGCACAAAGACTTGGTACCCTGGAGAAGAGAGACTCAGCTTGAAGCTATAGTAATACAGAATTACCATTTTCTCTGGAACTCACAGCTCCTGCATTTTACTTTCTTCTAACTCGGAGTAAGCTTGTATATTTTTAATTTCTCTGCAGAGGAGTTTTTACCTCTGATCCTTAACAGTTTTCATTTCAATAAATAAGATTTTTCCCAAGTTGTTTCTTAGCTCTCCTGTGGCTTATTTTTTCATGGCAATTTTCAATTCCCTGGATTGCAGCAGGGTCTCAGTTTGCAGAGTCATTCCTAAAGCTAATCCTCCTTCTTTTCCTTTTCTCCTCAGCTGATTGTTCATATTTTCAAACTTCACAATCTCACCACCAAAACCTAGACTTTGTTTGGAGCATAACTTGAGAAGGCACACAGACCTCAAAAATGTCACTGAGCTCAGAAATCTCAAAACAAAATCCCTTCTCTGCCTAAACAGGATGCTGTCAAGGGGTCTGGGCCAAAATTAAAAAGGGAAAATACTATTTGTATAGGGCATTTCATGTAGTATTTTAAGTGATTATTTGGACCACTGAAAAAAAGAATTGAGTAAATGTAATTCCTGCCTTCCTTGAAATCCATGAAACAAACCAACAACCACCTGCAAAGAATTGCTCTTTCTCCCACTTTGTCTTTTACCTCCTCCACTTCCATGGCTTCCCAAGTGTGTGCTGATCCCAGCACCCAGCGCTGTGCAGCAAGGCGCTGTGTTTTCTGAAATGTCAAATTTGGCTTGTAGACAACGGGCTGATTAAACTGTTCTCGCTTTCTACTCACCGCCACCAACCAGTTTGCATCTGTCTGCATCCCTCCTCCAGCATTAGCTTTGGCACTGCTTTACAGGGAGGGAGGATCTGCTCTCAGAAAGGTCAGTTTTGCTTCCAGCAGACCCTCCTGGTGAACAGTGTGCATTTTGAGGTGGGGCAGAAGCTTCTCTGGAAGTGCAAAACTGTTGAAAAGGTGGTAGAGCAACATAAGGCTGTTCTTCAGTGAAAGGCCTTTAAAACGAAAACCCAGAGGGATTTGTTGTTATGGGGCTTTTCCCTCTGGGAAGAGCAAGGGGAATACTGGAGCTGTTTCCAGCATGGGCAGAAGGAGAAAGAAACAGGGAAAATACCAGGGTCTCAGTTTGGGGAAAGTGAGGAGAAAAGAACATTATCAAATCCCGTGCCAGCAGGAACAAGCATGGCAGGGCTGGAGGCAGAGCCCGGCAGATTTCACACTTCTGGGAACAGGGAAAGCTGGGACTCTAACCTGGAAAACCGTGCCACCAGTAACCTTGTGTGCTTCCTCCGTGCTGTTACTGTGATCTTGGTCACTGGCAAAAGAGCATCTCCCTCTCCCCAGCCAGGGACAGCTGATCTCTTACAGCCCAGACAGGAGAGTGCTGCTGGAAATCTCCACCCCGCAGAACTCTGTCTGAAAATAAATGTGCTTGCACAGGAAGGACCTCTGCTGTTTCCCAGCCACAGGTGAACCTTCCAGGTTTGCTGATCAGCCAGTGTTATTTTGGATGGAAATGAGGATACTTTGCACGTGGCTGTGCTTGGGAAGTCTTTTTTGTCATCATTATTATTTTGAAGAAAGGAAAGAATTAATGGCTTTGTAAGAGTGGGAGATGGAAAAATGCAAGATCAGTTTTAATGCCAGCTTTTGTGCAAAGGAATTGAACCCTGAGGCTGGTGTCATTCAAGCAGCCAGAGTCTGAATATCCTTGAATCTCCTATTTTCAATCTTTAGGTAATACAGGCTTGCTACTATTCCTGTTGTTTAGGCTTCCCTAATGGCTATGAAGTTATTTCCTTCCTTTCTGTTTTCCCCAGTGTTTTTCCTCTTATTGTTGGTGACTTTCAGGTTTCTTGTGGCGTAAGTAAATAGTTTGGGCAAATGTGCTTTCTGACCTTGCAAATGAAGTGGAAAACCTTACATGCAAAAGCCTAATGCTTAATAAAACATAGAAAATTATGTGTATCGGAGCTAAGCCCGAGTGACTGGAAAGAATGCAAAACCTGCAGAAGTAAGGCCTCCAAACGGACCTGCTGCATTCACTTGTCTTCTGGTTCTGAAATGAGCCGAAACCAGATATTGCAGAATGAGAACGTGTTTTTAGAAAGATCTTTTCTGAAATCTGGGCATCAGGGCTTCTCTCTGGAAAGCTTGGGGGAAAACCTTTCTTTGCCATTTTCCTTGAAGGTATCTAGCACAATGGGCCTGCTTGAGGTGTTAATAAATATATCTTGCTGTACTTCTGTTGCTGCCTACTAAATTTTTTTCAGAAGTCTTGGTGTTACGACGGGTAGCAGCTTTATTGAGTTTGGTAGTTTTAATCTTGGGCTGGAAATCCCTTAGGTGTTTCCTGTAAGAGATTCCTAATTGTAAATCTTTGGATTTAGGTTTGGCTATAACAATTACTGAAATTTGAACCTCGTGATATCGAATGAAAACATCGCTCGTTTTTCCAATTCTCCTTTCTTTGTTGAAAAACAAAGATAAGAAAAGACTGCAAAGAGGATTCACGTACCTTTTGTTTGCTAAAATTATGACAAGATGACAATTTTCTACAGTATTACATGGTTTTCTTTAAGACTAGATTGTCAATATGGGTAAGGGAGACTATTTTCTCCTTCTGAAAAAAGGATAATATTTTTTCCCAATTGCCTTTCATTTTTCCAGTGAAATCTCAGAAACAGTCCGAAATAAAAGTATTACATGAAATCATTAATAGGATTGATGTAGACTGCCATTTCTTTTATATAGGATTAAGTCTAAAATTTTCAGTAATGTCAAAGGGATAAGTTAACAGAGTGCCTAGGTGGTTATCTTTTCTTATCTTCGACCTTTTGTATTTTAATCCCTTTCACACTGTTTCTGTAAAAAAAAAACCTTGTGCAGGCACATTTAATTCTCTGTTCCTTTCCACATGTTTTGTGGAGCCTGTTACTTGATCCACAACTTCTTGCTGCTGCGCACGGGAGGCACATTTCTTCTGTTTAACTTCCTTATCGAGAACTCTCGTTTGGCATCAGGTCAGCATGGTGCTAACCTTTGGCTGAGGCTCTTTGGGCCAGGAAGGAGTTCCTCGGGAGCAGCTGCTGTGGGAATTACTTTGCATGTTAAGTGTCAGCAGCTGGAGCTGTGTGATCGGCAGCCTGCACCGATGCTGCCCCTTGCCCGAGGAAACTCCTTTGGAGGGGTTTTTTGAAAGTGAGAAAATTGGCTCAGTGTGAAGGTAAAAGGCACCAGAGGCTCTCAATACATACCTGGGAAGGTAAGATACTCCTTCCTGTAGCCAAATGCTCCAAATCAAGATCAAACTCAGGAATGAGGATCCTAAACCCAGTGTTTGGGACGTGGGTGAAGGTGCCCTCTATCCCTATTAGCTGGGATATGAGCTCTGTGAGCTCCCTCCTCTGCTAGGTCAGATCTCTGTGGTCTTGCTCCTAAGGAAGGAGCCTCTTGGATTTGGGGGTTCTTATTCCTCTAAAGACTTAGACCTTCATCATCCAGGTGTCTGGACTCTTCTGGAGGGGTTTTATGCTGTTCTCTGTGCAACATCCTCGTGGCATTTGCTGAGGCCCCAAGTGCAGCACGGGAGACTCTTTCACAAGGTGATAAAGACCATTGCATGTTACAAGAAAGCCCGACCAAAGAACACGGACAAACACTTTTTTTTTTTTTAAATCAATCCACTCAGCTAGTCCTTTTTAAAAGTACTGCCCTTTCCTGGCATCTAAAATCACGAGTGATTTGCAAGCACTGTGCACCTGGCAGTGCATCTGTTGCAGTATCTCATTTCTTTGAAAACCCGTAGAAACTTTGATATGCCAAGGAGAAAAATCTTCTGCACAGGGAATAACTTTTGAGGCTAAATATTAATTTAAAAAAAAATTAGGCACATAATGGGAAATTTCTCAAATGAAAAACATTAAGGAACGCAGACAGAAAAAATATTTCTAAAAGGGATTTGTTAACCTAAACCTCCTTAAAGGAAGATGGAAGTGTGCTGTAAATTGAAATCAATCCTTTTTCCTGAAATGAAAAGGTGGAAAAAGTCCTTTCACTTGGTCAAAACCAATAGGCAGATTATTTTTCTTTCTCAGAGTTTTGTAAGAGGATTTGACTTACTCTGAGTATGATGGACATCGGCTTGGAAGGTTTTACCCAGCGAGCAAAATGGGCCTTAGCTGCAAAAAGGTCAGTCCCACATCCCAAATTCTCCAGAGCTTCACGTTTGACACCAGCCCATCTGTACCAGAATTTTCTCCAAGGCATACTGATGTGAGTGTCATAGCTGCAATTTTTTTAAAGAGATGGAATTCAAGAATATCCCAAAGGCCTGAAAAATGACAGCAGTATTTGATTTTAAAAAATCCTAGTGCATCATAAATTACCTGTTTAATATTCAGACTTACCTTGGGAGGTTTTTTTACCTGCATCATGTGGTACTTTAAGATTCTTCAGAAAAATATAAAAATAGAAAGACCTGCTTTGAATTTCTAGAATAATTCCAGAGTCATCGGAGAACAGATTTTTCCCACAGATGACGGCACCACGATATGGCCTGACTTGTTCCTGCATTGCATTTTTAAAGTTTTGAAGGCAGTCTTCTGATGACGACAAACGCCAGCAGAAAGAGGGGATGAATTAGGTCTTTCTGATGGCACATCATCAAGTGCTGAAAATAAATCTGAGTTGAAAACACAACGTTGACTGTTGGAAGAGGAAACATCTGATCATAAAATTAACGTCAAAGACAGAAGCTGAGCAAAGAGCCAAACTTAAACCCTTCTGTGATGAAAACCATGCTTCCAAACCAAGTTGAGACAGTGAGGATGTCAAGGACAAGGGAAAGCCTTTAGAAAACTGGAGCTATTCTTAAGCTTTCCTGACTTTGCCTGTTTTGTTTAGGCTGTCGAGAGATAGAAACTTCTTTTTAAACCTCTGCAAAAGGCCGTTTGCAAAACCTTCCAAAAATCCGTGGTCGTTTTCTAGTTCAGATATTTTGTATTTTACGGCAGGAGGGAGTGGTGAGAAACCTGCTAGGAGCCAACATGGACACCTGAAGGGCGTATTGAAAGAAAAAGTAGTTCTTTGGCATTGGTTGCAGCAGTTGGCAGAAGCTCTGTTAGGGATCTCTGCAGACCTGTTAGAGATCCTTTGTCCATAACGGGGAACCCTGATGAGCCTCCACAGGCTCGGATGAAGGATGGAATAGCTTTGTATTCCCGGGCAGGCACGTGGTCCCCTTCAGGGTTCGGCCGTAGGAATCTGGAATTCCTTCCGAGTGCACAGGTGAAGGGAAATTGCACAGAGCTGAGCTGAGGCAGAGGTAGAATCTGTCTCCTCGTCTGTACGGTGCTGCTGCTGGACTCTTTGAGCCAAACCGAAGCTGCTCAGTGGCTCTGTTTGTTTATACGCGCAGCTCCAAGATTGTCGGCGTTGCCCGGAGCGTGAGCTGAGTTTTCTTTCGCAGTAAACCAATAAAAAAGGCGGACAAATTTCGCACGGCCTTGCCTTTGCCCACTTGTTATAAGCAAAGAAGATTTAAAGGCTGTTTATGTTGCACTGCTCAGCAAGCTGGTTTTGGCTGCCCTCAGTGCTCCTGACGTACGTACAGTGAGCACCACAAATCGTGGCTGCTTTCCCCAGCTCCGCTCTGCTGTGAGGTTTTGCTTGCTTGAGACTATCACACTTGCACGATGAGCTGAACTTCAGATGCCAGAAACGTCAGGACCTGCACAGGTGGACATAAATCTTAAGGACCGAGTCATGCTTTATGTTCAAGGTAACTAAATATAAAACCGGCAAGGCGGGCCTCACAACTTTCACATTTTCACCCGCTAAAGACGAAATGTTTCTGCTAAGAGAAACTATTTAAATGAATTGCTGAGTGGTGTTCTCTCTTACATCCAAAATATCAAATGCCAAACAATTTTTTTTTTTTTTTTTTTGCAATTCCCCTCAATGGTTTGTAGGAATAAAGGAAGGGGTGGTCTGGGTTTGTTTTTTTTCCCATCCGAAACCAGGTAGATGGCTACTTGTTTGTCAGGCTGGGCCAGAAATAATTTCATTGAGGAGTTTCAGTAAGCGGCCTTGATGTGGTATAAGTTTTTCAGTAGAATTGTTCTACTTCCAGCAGCTATGGTGTCAGGGCTGCAGTTCTTATTTGACTTTATTTTAAGAGTGTTTTAATCACACTCATGAATCTTCCCTCTCTCCGGAGTACAAAGAATTCAAAGAATTATGACAAAGGAAGAGTTAGATGAATTTTGTTCTTGAAAAGAGATGTTATTAAACTATTTCAGTCTATTTAATCAGTAATAGTTTTATTTCCTGGAACTACTGAAATCCTAATCAGGAAATGAGTACTTATCCTAACATTTATTTAATATTCAATCTCATTTATTTAATATTCAGTCTCATTGATTCTATCAAGAAAGGCCTTCCAAAGGCCGAACCTTAATTATTTTGCTGCCATTTTATTCCAGAAAAGCACTAAAGCATTTCTCTCAAATACTTTTTTCCCACTAAAGATCATTCCCAATAAAATCTAATTTTGATTTCGTCCATTGCAGAGTGACTTGCTTTTAAACAGTATCTTTCAATGAAGTCTGTTTATTGCTGGAGCAAGAATCTGAGTTTCATTATGCTCCTCTGTGGTTAGAAAATATTACTGGGTCATCTCTATAGCTGGGGAACACATGTCACAAAAGTGGGGAAGCATTGTGATGGTCACTGCTTAATCATCTGGGCTGTCTATCAGAATTTGGAGTCCAGAATTAAGCGTGCAGCTTGCCAGGAATCAGAAGTAGACACTTTAGCTTCCTACAAAAAATAGGAATAATTTTTTACAGTAGAACAGTAGTTACTTAGCACAAGAAATTGGATGGGGGTTGTTGTGTTAATGGATATTTGGGAAGATTAGGTGCTTTTTTCACCCCCACTTGTGAATTGGTTTGTTCTTTAGTTTTAGGCACTCCGATGGCTTTGAATAGCTTCATTTAAAAGAATGGAGACAAATTGCTTCTCCATGAGGGCTGCAGAAGCGAATTTCTCTTTTGTGTCTTGAATTAGATCTGAGGAAAATTATTGAAATCCTACCTTGTGTGGGTGGTTCTCTTAGACTTCTGCTGCCGCTATTTTGGGTTAATTATTTAGTGAAACTACATCACAACCCTCCTATGCACCAAGTGAGTTCTCTAAACACTGGGTGAAAGTCAAGCTCATCCTCTCCTTTAGGTCAGCATATAACTAAGTTGTGCAGGGGAAAAGAATTTAAAGAGAAGATGGGGAGAATTCACTGTGTGCATGGGGACAGAGGGATAACATTATCTTCTGACTCCAAACCGTCTGGAGCAAAGCTCACTCTGTTTTGCAAAGACCAGCAGGGAATGTGGGAAGAAGAAAACCCGTTTTCCGTATACTGACGTGTCTCGGACTCATGATGAATACAGAGCTTGCGGCTGAAGCGCTTCTGGAAGAACAAAGGAACTCTGAGGCCGGAGGACCCGGTTTCTACAGGACTAGGCAACAGCTGAGGAAAGCTTCTGGAGAGCTGTATATTGGAGTAGCTGTCTTTTGGGGAGACAGACACAGTCAAAGGTGACTTCCCCAGGTGCTTTTTTGCTAATTAATAATACCCAATAACCGTGTAGAAGGAGGAGCCAGGATGACTCTGAATGCCCTAAGATGTTACTGCGATGGGAAATGGAGCCTTTCCTCGCAGCGCTTAAAGACCCGTCTGCTTCAAATGATGCAAATATGCAAAAAAAGAGTTTTATCCGAAGTGTTCACGGTGAATATCCCCCCGTGGCTTTACACAGCCGCGGTTGTGCTGGATTCGAGCCCGAGCAGCCAGACTTGCCCGAGCAGCCCTTGTCTGTCACGAGGTGGCAGTGCAGAGTGGGTTTGCCAGCACAGCCCTTGGGAATCCTCCAAGGGCAAATTTCTCTTGGAGAAGTTTGTGATTTCTGCATGACTTCGGATTCTCGGTTTTCCCCAGAATCAGTCTGGAGAAGTGGACAACTTGCAAACTGCCTGCAGTCACAGCGTGAAGTTACAATTTCTTGAAGTTATTCTTATGCAAGTCCATTTAATTAAAATTACAATGGGTAGTATTTTTACAGGTATGCCGAAGAAAGAAAAAAACCCCAAACCGGCAGAAACTCAGCAGTAATGGCAGTGAAAAATCTGTCCAATATCACAACAGGGTAAGCAATAAGTCACTGTATCAATTTCCTTGATCAGAGCTGTCAACAGAGTGCATCTTTATTGATTCATTTCTGTGAGGCTGATACATCATCTTGAACTGGCATTAAAATGCTGGGACTTAACATCTGGGGATTCAAGGGGCTTAAGACCAAGAGCTACAAAGAGACAAGCTGGAGAAACTGCTGTAGCTGAATTGCCCCAAGGGGACAGAGGTCAGATCATCTTTATAAGATGAGGAACTAGAATTGCTTCAACAAAGTGTGTAACAGAAATAGCGGGTTTTACTTGCAAAGTCTTTGATGGATTCCTGTCTACAAGGCGACCGAATCCTGTTAGCAAAGCCCCTTCTCTTTCTCAGGGGAGGGATGGACCGACAGACAAGGTTTTTTTTCTTTGTTACAAACCTTGCTCTGTCAAAGCTACTCGAAACATTACCAAAGGATTCGTTCAAACCCACTAGAATTGTTTGGTGGCTCTAGTTAGGGACCATTTCAGTGCTGGGCCATCTCCCTGGCTGATTATGCTGAGTTAGAGGTGGCATCCTCTAACAACATACTCCCGTTCAAGTTTTGGCTCCCCTCACTGCGTGCTGCAGTTGGCAAGGCAACTTTCCAGCAGGGAATAACGAAGGAGAAATGAGTGTACGTGGAGTGCTGCAGGAACGGGGCCCCACAGCGGCTGCTGTTCCTCTGATGGGTCATGGAACACCTGCTGCCTCTTCCCTCTCCCCTCTCTCCCTCCCAGTTTCATCATGAGAGATGCCCAGCAGAATTTGCTTGGTATCTGGAGAAACAGAGTTATAGATGATTCTGCCCGTTTGCTAATTTGTGACATTTACAGTGTTGAAGAGCTGTACTCTTGGGCACATATTGACATTTAATTAGGAAAATTACTCTGTGTTGGCTAGATCTAAATGTCAATTTATTAAGGCAATATATAGGTAATTTATCATGTAATGTATGTTCTGTACTAGATTAAAAAGGAATTGAAAATAATAGTAATTTAAAAATCCCATTCCAAAAATGTGTGAGCTACCATATGGCTGGCTACTGTAGCATAACAGAATAACAAGAACAGTTAATTATGTCAAGCAAGAATGAGTTAGAGAATCCATTTAAATAATCATAGATCACATGGTACCCACCAGAGATACTTTGTATGGATTTCCTCTCCTCAGAGCTGATTTTGCACGGGTTCCCAACCCAAAAGGATTTAGACTGGCTCGGCTTTAACAAAATAAGCCCATCTAAGGGTGTTAAATAAAGCCTGGCAAATACCTGTGGCTATTTGCTATACACCCAGTTGAGCTCATCAGTTCACCCTGATGTGTATCCAAGATCTTTTCACTAAGTAAGGGCGAAATTCTCCAGTGCATTTGGTGCTGGGTTTCCTGGGAGCCCTCTGGAGCCGCGGACTGTGCAATCAACACTGAGCTGTCCGACCTGCACACCTCCACCAAGGGGAAGTGCCTGGAGACAGCCTGTCGTGCACACTCTGGCCAAGCTGCTCGAGCTGGCAGGAGGAAAAAGGGACAGGAAAGTGGGAGGCTGTAGCAAAGCAGAAGCTGGAGGGCATAGAATAAAATGCCTGCTGATGAACAGCCTTTTTGTGATTGCAAACTAAAGAGCAATCTCTCTCAATGGTGGGGCTATTTAAGCAAAACAAACTTACTTGAGTGCACCTCTCCAGGGGTCAGATCATTTGGAAAATAAGTGATGCTGGTGAGTGTTGAGGACATCGGTATGCTGAGTGCTAACACCTCGTAAAACTGAGCTGAAAATACAGATTCCATTAATCCACAGCAGCCTTATTCCATGCGTGCTTTAAGCAGTGTTGCAGAGCAACCAAATATTTCCCATCAAGTAAGCACCCAGAAGTCTTGCTGATTATCTGAACTACAGCTGCATCTGCCAAACGGGGCTGGAAATCTCCAGAGGACATGCTTTTCATTAGATTTCTGATTTTTTTCTAGTCAGGCTGGAAAGATGAGAGCATCCTGCCCTTGCTCCTGGTCCCAGCCAGAGCCAAGAAACAGAGAAGCATGTGAAAATGATGTGGGTGTGGGGAAGAACAGCAAAGACCCTCTTGCCAAATCTTGGATTTCATGAAAGAGGTGAGGAAAAGGATCGATCAGTCCTGAATTACCTGCTTAGCTTCAGGCATTCCTAGGGCTTTGCTAACATCAACAGGTACAGCACCAGAGAGATGTGCTTTTCTCTCATCAGTGACCTTGGAAAAAGTTAAAACTTTTTTAGGCTCCCTGGCAGCATATGGCTTCTCTTTCTAGTTGCTATGTTTTCAACTGCATCAGTAAACAGATATTATATACAGAGCCTTGGGGTTAGGCTGGTCTGAGTATATTAACACTGTTTGGAAGGGGCAAGTAAACAAATTATCAACATATTCCATAGGGGCCATCCAGCCACCAGAGATCTGTAACCAGCCAGAGGATCTGCAAGCAGAGACTGAATCTAATGTATGTGCTTCAAATTAACTAGGAAACCTCAGGTGAGACAGAGCTTAACCATTTCACGTTCTGGCACAGAGCTAATCCTGTGTGTCGATGTAAAGGGGCAAAACTTGACCTGCTACTGCAAGTCTCTAGACAGCTTGAAGGACTTTATATCCAAGCTATAATTTTTCCTTTCTTTTCATGTGACTAGCTAACACAAGGAACGGTTAACAGTTCCCTTTTTTAAATTCTGTTTTCTCTCCTGCTGCCCACTTAATTTTCCCATTGGTCTTGGATACTTTATTGGGCATCACTCTTTTCTTCCTAGAGGAAGGAAAGTCCCTTGGTCTCTCTCACTGTGATTCAAAGAAAAATGTCTTCATTGCCCTCCCTGAGACTGTGGGTTGATCATCTTTTTTTTGATCAGGCCTAGAGTCCAACAGCACCTTTGCACGTAAAAGGCAATGTATACTCCATCAGTCTCTAATAAATTTTGTATGACTTGGGAAGCCCTGTTAAGAGGAAAGAGCTTGCATAGGAAACTGAGGGAAGAATGGCAAGAAGAGCTTTTCCTTTATGAAGAGTTGTAAGGGAAATCTATTCTCCTGACTACATAAACCTGACAGCTTCTTTTTTTTTCTCAGTGCCAGGGACCAAAGTGAGCTGAGAATTGTCTGTGTTTGTCAATCAAATGGTTGTGTTGGATCCAAAGGTGCTACGAAAAGTAGCATTTCAACTCCTAGCCTTCCCCTGCAATTCCTTCAGTCAGCACCCGGTTTAAGGAAGGAAATTCATCCCGTGGCATAAATGTTAGTAATAAATGTGCTCTTGTGGGGTGGTTTTGATCATAACATTTAGCAAAGGAAAAGCTAGCTGCAAGATGTATAAAACATACTTCTATGCACGTTTACTTTTGGCAAGAAGTGTTTTATTAGGCACGTGGCAAGACAAATTGGAATAAATGGCCACCTCTGTCTTTATCCTCCACTGTTATTAATCTTGTGTGTCTGCAGCCACTGTGTGCACACCAGAGATTTGTAACGAGAGTCTGCAGCAGCCGAAATCGTGGAGATTAACTGGGATATTAGTGTGAAGTCGAACTGGCATTGATTAGTAACTGTGGTGTCTGGAGTGAGTGGGGAGCTGGGCTCAGAGAGAACGGGAGGTTTGCTTGGGCTTATTCCAGCATTGCAATTGCTCGGTGCACTTTTTGGTCTTACCGAGAGACAAATACCTCAGCGGGATTTTGTCTTTAGGAAGCTTCGGGCCAGAAAGTGGGTTTTAATTGATTTCTGCCCAGTCCAAATCTGGCTATTTGGATCAAGAAATCCTGTTGCATTACACAAGGGCCAAATTTTGGCTTGTTCTGTAAAGCTTGGCTTGCTGCTTATGGCTGGGATGCAATGTGCACAGAGTGTGCATTAAGGCACAACATTCCATTTTAATCCCTAGGTAGCACAACTTCTGCCAGAATGATACTGCTGATGATAAATAACGCCAGGCAGAGCAAGTTTCTGAGTCTATGAGCAGACTTAATGAAACCTAAACCAAGAAAATATGGTGAGGAGAGCGGCTGAAGGCAGCAGCCTTTTATACAGCATTTCAGGAGGGCTGTCAGGGAAGAGCTGTAACCACAGCATGTACTGCTAGGTTTGGTTCTGTAGAAAAGAATTTAGTCGTGAGGTCTTTGGAAGGGGAAAAGGGGAATTAAATGTTATGTGTTGTGTTGTTTCGTATTGTCTTTGTTTTAAGGCCAAGAGTGGCCATTATAATAATTTAATTAGATATTCTGCATAACCCAAGGCAAAGAATTCAGCCATTAATTGCTGCATCCAGCTTGTAGCTTCTGGTTGGGTTATAGTTTAGAAAGATATCCAGAAAGAATGGTATGTTTTTGGGGAAGGCTTACCATCTGAAAGTTGAGGGGCCAGCACAGACAGCATATGTTATGGGAGGACAGATTAAACTGCTTGGTTCTTACCCTGCAAAATTTGAGACGTACTTACATATAGATAGGAAATGTTGTTTTATTACAAACTGAGTACTGCATTTATAAATCGAACAAGATTTCTGAGAGCTTGGATCTGGGGGAGTTTTACAGAGATGCCTCTCAGGGGGAGTTTGCCTCCGGGATGCTCTGATGGGGAATGAACACATCCTATAAGCCACAGCAGAAATTCTGCTTCTCTGCCCAGATTCCTTTCTATCTGTCTGTCTGTCTGTCTATCTTAATACTGACATACATAAAGAATATGTACCTCCCACCTTGTTTTGCTCTCTCCCAAAAATTACTATATACCCTAAACATTTTGAGGGCAAGAAATGCTAAAGACAAAGATATTTTCATGCAACTGCTCTTGAATGCTGTCTCACACAAAAGAGTGTGATAAGCAGGAGCTGGTGCCGTAATAAGCACTACAGACTTGCTAGGCTTAGCTGCAAGAATTCAGTGATCACCAGAAACCAGGTTAAAACTCAGGATTTATTTTTAATTTAGGAGAAGAATAAATTTTTCTAGCTAATTACCAAGCTTTGTTGGTGACATGTTTTCCTGCCTGTTCTAGAACAACAGATGCTAAATTAGCCTTACTTGGCTAAAAATGAAGAAAAATTAAAAGGTAAGATCTTAGCAGTTTTTAAGGAAATCATGAAAATAATGCATGAGCCAGCAACAGTCCAGTTCGGGACAAAAAATGAGAAAGAACTTGGTGCCCAGTAAGCTTTACAGATAATTGCCTCAACAGCATCTATTTTCACCTTCAGGAAAAGACCAGAACTGTCATGTATTCAGAGAACAGAGGCATCAAAGAGCACTGGTGCCACAGTTCAGGTAAATCAGCATAACTGGTGTCTCTTGTTCAGAGGTTCTGCTTGCAAAGAGCTCACAGGAGCAGCTCTCTACACCTTCCCTTCCTTGTTTAATGGATTCTAGGTTGAACTCAGTTGGACATTTCCAAAAGTGTTTTAATTTATGATGACCTCTAAGGCACTGTATGTAGCAGGAATTTGGGGTTTCTGCCACCTGTAATAAGTATCTTTTCAAGGGTTCAGTCGTTCCCTGGAGAGTCAGTGGCATTCTTGCCATTGACTATGTTTGAAGCTTGAGTGAGCCTTAATGTTTTGGGCTGCTGAGTTAAAGAAATCACTGAGGGAGGACTGTAAAGCATCTCCTGGATCTGCAGGTGGACAGAACAATGCCACTGTCGCTCTGATAGTGCAAAGCTAACAGCTTTTAAGTGTCTGCTCTGCCGAAAACATCCTTTCTTTCTTCCTCATCTCATCTAAGAGTACAAATTAGTGCACGGACCATAAAATGGGATTGTGCAAGGTTGCCTTGATTCAGTTATTGGAGAGAAAACATTGGAATGAGCTTGCCTTTTTGTTGTTCTTGTTAGGCTTTGGTTTTAAGTCTCCCGTTAGAGGTTTTAAAATTTTCTTGTAAATGACTCAAATGCTGTTTTATGACATATAACTCACAGTATGAACGATGCTTAATCCAGCAGGATGGCTGCTGTGGCTGTTCTCCCCCTCTTTGTTATGGCAGAGGGCTTAAAGTCCTAGTGCCAATTCCTTTATTTGTAACAGTGGTCAAATTGCAGCTTGTCCCTTGAAGGCATTCTGCAAAATGTATTATTCTGGTAATGCTTCAGCCCACGTGATGTAAATGCCCTGGACAATCTAATAAATTGATCCAGCGTTCTGCTGAGCAGCAAATTTCTGTCTCCTAGAAATCTGTGGTGGTGTAACCTGGGCATATATTGAAAGGAATTGTTATTGCTGTTTACACTTTTGCCAGCACAGGAACTGTCAGTGAAATAGAGACAAACAACCCCTCTACAGTGTTCTCTGCCTCAGCATCAGCATGAGAGTGCTAGGACATGGGGATGTGTACACTGCTAAATAGGAGAGAGTTCTTGCTGCAAACCTTTGATTTCCAACACTCCTTGTTCACTCCCTCTCTCCCTGGCTCTGTTTTGGACCATTCCAGCTCTCTTGCAGACAACTCTGTGATGCAATGAGCTCATCCTGCACAGGGTGAGAGGAAACCAGAATCTTTGTCTTGACTTAATCCATGTCTGTGCTCTATTTAGTGGTTTATTTATAGCTGATGTCCCAAGAATTGACTCTGGTTCTCCAAAACTGGCTCTAGGTAAGAATGCAGACGGATTTGAATTCCCTGCTGACTGTTACAGCTTCCCTAAAGAAACAATCATGCAAGGCAAGAGGAGAGTTCTGTCTCCATTAAAGCAAGACTGCCTGCAAACAGGTCAGTTGTTGACGCCTCCTGTAAAACTATGAATTTATTGATCTTGTGGCATCCATATCAAAAATGAATTTAAATGAATTTAAAAGAATTATTAAGAAATTCAGACCATATTTCATTTTTGTTTTTTGACTGAGGACTTAAATAACTAGCTATGACACCTAAGGTCAGTTTTTAAGCAGCCAGAGTTGTAGAACAGTGCTAAATTTAAATTCTAACCTTATTTCTTCAGACTGTTTTAAAAATAGCTTCTCAGTGAAGAAAACTGTAGTGGTTCTATAAAACTGTGTTTTGCTAGCTTAGTATGTTGCCTGTAATCCTAAGGTCACATTGACCCATAACCTTTTAATATTCAAATGCTATTTTCTTTAAATGGGTGACCTTGCATTCACGAAGAAATATGTTTTGAAGTGAGTTTTTCACTGACCTGCTTCCCAGCAAGGTGCATCCTACCTCATTACTCAACATTATTGTTGTCACCCTGTTAACTTATGCAAAGAGAATGCAGTGCATACACAGGAGCTAAGCTTCTTTAGAACGGCCAGATAATGTAATGTGCTGATATTTTGGGGATAAACGCTTTATTTGTGTTGAAAAGCAAGCCTGGGGAGGCTCGGGAGCTGGCCAAGTTGTGGCTCGTGAGCCCTGAGTGCTGGCCAAACTGCGGAGTGCAAGCTGTGGCCGAGGGCCAGCCTGCAGTAGGTGGACACTGTAAATGGATGTTGAGACACTGAGATTGGGAAGCGGGCAGTGATATTTTAATTCGGCAAACAGGATCCTCTCATTCACTGCCTAATGCAGTCCTTCACGGAGAGAGGGATTTGGGAAGCTCCTTCCCTGGGAAATGGGGGATTCCACAAGCTTTTTGTGCTCTTGGTGCACTCTGATAACCTCCATGCAGCCCAGCTTGTGCATCCTAACCAGTAAACTGAGGCACAGTCCTGCAGCCCTTCTCCTTGCAGGGCTTCCATGGGAGTCAGGAGGTTTTGCTTGCTGTAAGTTTGGTGTCCTGGAATGTTACAGGACAAAAAGCAGTTTATGGATGCCATGTGAATTGTGTCAGACCAAAGTGGCCAGTAACCAGATGAGTCACTGCAGATGCATTGGTAGTTTTGGTGTCTGTCTATTATTTTTTTCTGGCCGAGCTGACAGAGGGCTTATTGTAGGAGTCTGAGAATTGCTCCCATCTGAGAGATTTTGGCTCAGGTCTACTCTTTCCAAGTATATGGCTTAGCACTGGAGCTGGAGATCAGGCATTCCAGCCCCGAGAGCTGTCCACGTTTCTGTTACAGTCCTCTCGTGGTTGTGACACACCCATCTGACATGTCACCTTTCCCCAGGATTCTGGGATTCCCCAGATTCACTGGGAAATAGGAGGGAAGGATAAAAAGGGGACGCATTTTCTGTTTAAAGTTCCTCAGCCACACTGTTAGCAAAACATACATTTCCACCCTGAGATCTGCTGTTTCCTGCTCCTCATCCCAGAGAAGGTGGGGCTCTGCACAGGATTTTGGTTTCCACTGACTGTTCCCTCTGTGGGTTCACCTCTCCCTTCCTCACCTGCTGTCCTAGAAATCTCTAGGGGAGGGAGCAGTGATGTCAGCTCACCTCATAGCTGCTGTTTTGTGCCCTGGTTAGTGCCACCTTCCTCTGCTTAGTGCCACTCCAGGAGGCGGCATGTCGCACGATCAGTTGATATGGGAGGAGAGTTTTTTGAATCCTGAGACTCCTGGAGAAAGATAAAGCAGCCTTGGGGAAGAAAAATTAGGTTAAGGTCCCTCTAGTGCTGTGGGTGCTGATGATACCACGTCCAGCAGCTCTGTGGTATGACCTGTGTGTTCAGTATGAGAGAGACTTTTAAACAAGCCCTCACCCTCCCTGATCACCTCACCCATTCATGTGCTGCCTGCATGAATGTTACATTCACTGGATTTCAATTTCCCTTGCCCCTGGGGAGGTTGCTGCAGGTCAGGGAAGGCTGACAGGAACTCCTGGTGCTTCATGGTGTGCTGCAGCTTCCAGCTGCTGGCGTTTGGTGCTACCAGGCAGCTCCCCTGGGCCTCCCCAAACGCTCAGCTCCGCATGTCTCCTGGATCTTCCACCACTTCTGGGATCCTCCTCCAGATGGCATCTTCACCTTCCTGTTTCTGGGCCCTCTTCTTCTCTCCAAGGCTGTGGTTTCTCTGTGGGGACTCTTCTTTTCAGACTCCTTTCTGAAACCATAAATGCCTGACTGTTCCAATCCAAAACAGTGTGTGTGAGGATGCACAAAGTTTTGTCAGCATCCTCATTGGTGGTTCTGTCTCACGTCCCTTTCTTTAAAAGGATTTGGGATGTGATAACCTACAACAGCCTGCCCTTATTGCAGCCAGCCTGAAGTATCAGGCTTCTGTCAGAGGGTTCAGAACTTCAGTTTTGGACGTTCACCCACCCACACAAACTCAGCTATCTGCTGCTTGCTAGCATTTATAATTCAAGCTGTTTTTTAACCAGTGACAGTTATTCACTTAGTCTCGTATCCAACCTTACTGCCTTGCAGCCAAGAGTCATTGTGGGTGAAAAAGTGAGTGAGATGAGCAGATTCTTCATTAATGTCATCCAGTTTGACATATGGGGACTACAGAGAAATGTGTAATGCCAGGAAAGAGCCTCAGAGACCTTCCTGCCCTTGCTGCAGACCGGGACTGATGTGTCCTAGCTTGCATCAGTACGTTTTAGAGAGATGCTAGTAAATGAGAGAAGCCAAATAGATAGGTGTTTTCTTTTTTTTTGCTTTCCACCCTTTGGATTTCTCTGGTTTTTTCCTTGATTATAGAAGCCTCATGTATTAAAAACTGCTTTTCTCTGCCTCTCCCATCTGGCATCTGGGCCTGCCTGGCAGTACGTACTCTCAGACCGCTCGGGTGTTTTATTTCTGCCATGGAGTAATGCACAGTGTAAGCGAGAGTCTGAGCTGGAAAATTAATTAATTTATTCCTTCTGTGTTCTCAGTGAGGTGGTGGTTGTTTGTTTGGGGTTTTTTTTATTCTGTTGGTTACTGAAGTGATATTGTTGGTTGCAGGCTTTAGGCTGGGTCCTGGCAGCAGCTGCAGTGGAGGAAGGAACATTTCTGAAGGAAAAGGAGGCACCCACAGAGTGAACCATATGTAAAACCTTAGTTACCACTGTTGTAATCCACTGACGTATTTAGTTGCTGGATCTGAAATTAAATGCCAGTGGCGTGTCACACAAAGAGCAAAATACACCATTATCTCTTAACCATGACAGAAATACAAACTATGGGCTTTCACTTGGCGGTGTGGTGAAACAGCTCCATTTTTGGGCTAGTCTGGGGACAGCTGATGCTGACTTACATGTCACCGAGGTGGCTCAGCAAAGATCACATTTTCTAAATGCCTATTAAATTTGTTAGGCCAGAGGTTGTTTATTTTGCATGAAGGGTTGTCTGACAGTTTCCCCACCTCTGATCATGCCATTGGTCAGCATGACAAAGTCTGGCAGTGATCTTTCCATCTCTCATTAAAACAACTCCTCCTCCTCCTTCCTCCTCCATCCACAACATTACTTCTCCAGCTGCTCTCTCTGACCTTTTGCATTGCTTCAGTTAGGCAAGCTATGAAAATATGCACCTGAATTCTGCCACTTCTGCATCAAATGTATTAAAAATTCTTTCTGTGACTACAGTGTCAGTGGTAGTAGTAAAGCTCCTACAGGGAAATTGATGGAAATGTTCCACTGTGCTCTGGGCAGATGGTGTGGGTGTGTACAGGAAAAACAAATTCCTGTCCCTGCTTAGCACCTGCTGTACCCAGAGGATAATAATTTCTTGGCAAATAATTGGAAGGAATTACTTTCTCTCCTTATCAACGAGCTTTTAAAGTTGCATTTATCTCCTCAAAAGCTCCCTTCAGAAAGTTTAAGAATGAATTAGAATTGTGTAGTTTTGCAACATACTCCTTGAAGATGTTAGAATTAAGATGACACAATGATGATTTGTGGTGATTAATGTAGAGGTGAAGCCACGGGTATTCCGCTGACCTTTAAAATGTGGTTCAAAGCAAACTTTGACATTTTTCAGTTCCATCAAAGTCAGGACCAGCTACTGGAATTTCAGGATATACTGTTGTTAGTGTGGATTAAGCAGTGGCCTGGTCCTTAATGGCACCTTGTTTTTGAGAGTTCGCCTTTCTGGAGCATTTTGAATACACGTGATCTGTAGGTGCTTAAGAAATTAAGAAGAGCTGAAATGCGGAGCATGACGTTCCTCTGCCTTGAAAATCACCGGAGTGAATGCCCGTCTTTCTGAGGCTCTCTGCTTTGATTTCAGGGATCTTCTCCAGACTGCTTCGATTCAGGTGCTAAGTCTACTTGGTAGCTTCACACATCTTGGTCTGCCTAGGGGAGGCTCCTTCTGTGGCAAACCTTAGGCAGAGATGGAAAATAATCAAGAGATTCCCTGGTGCTAGCTCAGTATGCCAGAGTGCTCTTAACCTGAGGCTGCAGAGGTGGTCAAACTGCAAATTTCTTAACTAGTTCTGAAGTCAGAGAACTTTTGTTTTGGGGGTTTTATCCCTGAGGTGCACTTAGTGCTAAATATTTTGATCCTCGCCCCTTTTTGTATCTAGAGGAGCTGGGGGAGAGCTGCCCTGAAGGCTGCGGTGACTGGACAATAGATATGATATCTCTCCTGTTTCTGCTGGTACAGGCTGTTTTGGATAGACTGAAACAGTACTCTCGGTTACACTGTACATTTAATTGAATTAAAGGAACTAAGCCAAACATCTGGTTTGAAATTCTAAGGAAGAATGATAGGTCTCAGCCTTGTTTTGAAAAGGGTGGCAGCATGTGTCGTGCTAAGAAAAGCTGTCGCGCTAAGAAAAGCTGCGGTTATGCTGATAGTCTTGAAAACTGTGGCAAGTCTCAAACTCCTGGAAGTGCCTAGCCATAAACATGCTTGGTTTTCTGCACAAGATCAAATATTTCAGCTCTTCAGCCTGGCATCACTAATAAATGCTTTTGAGTGTGAGAAGGCTTGTGTTATATTTAACGCAGAAAATGCATAAAAGGTTAAAATGATGTCGCAGTTCTGGCTGTCGTGGGTCTAGAAATGTGGAAATCAGAACTAAATTATGATGAATGGGATAGCATGGGGTTTTTTGTTTAGTACTCCGCATTTATTGAAAAGTTTGGATAAGTGATCAACCTTCAGCGAGGTACTGAACCTCTGCTGCCACAGCAGCTGTTGTGTTTGAATGGATTCCCAGTACCCACAGAGGGCAGCCTGGTTTTTGTCCAGTTTATGTGGGTTATGTCCTGGTAGAAGCAGATTTTATCTGCTGATAGAAGCATTCAAACCTCATTTCCCAGCACATCTTAGGCTGAATAGCTGCTTCTTTTCTGGGGAAAACTGGTGACTCAACTATGACACTGTGAAGCTGCTTTGGACATTTCTTACTCTCAGTTCAGAGCTCTTGGTGCAAAGTGACAACAAGAGGCAGCAAAGAGGGCTTGAGAGGGTTTTAACTCCTTGAACACTTTACTGATTCTGCAGCAACAGAAGCCACCAGACACCACACACTGTCATGGCTTTTCGACTCATCCTTGGTTTTTGCACAAATCTTTACATTTGAGAGGATCCTTCTTTCACTCCACTGCTCTGTTGCAGACTCTTGAATCTGGAGTTTTAATTCAAACTTGATACGAAACATGATCTAAACTCCCAATCATAAACTTTTCCCAAAAAGAGTGCTGCTGTGAGCCAGGAATAAAGATAATAATAAGCTCTCTGGCCTGTCAGTGATAACACCTTCTGTGATAATTTGAAACAGTACAGGGTGAAGCATGAGCCTGCTGAAACCAGTGCGAAGGACCCATGTGCAGTCAGATCTCCTGAGTGGAGAGGTCCATCTTCACCTGAGCAATGAAAGCCTGGCATCAGTAATGAGATAGGAAGCATTTACTCCACCAGTGTTTGGCAACCACGTTGGCATTTGGTTATTTCTTTGTGAAACTGCTTGACCAGACAGCGATGAATTATCAACCATAATGTACATGTATTATTCTTCTCATCTTTTCCAGGGTTATGTGTTCCTGCTATCAAATCCTCAGATGTCTTCCTGAATGTCCCCAGTAACTGTTCAGATCCCCAGCCACTTTAGAAGAAATGTGATTTAGAAAGTAGAAGAAATGTGATTTATTTTAATTTTGCACTGCTGTCATTTTAGGTGAGGGTGTAACTTAAAACACACAAACACAGTGATTTTCTAGCCATGCCAGTTGTAAACACTAGACTGGTGGTAGGTTGATTTTGCGTTCTTGGTACCGGTGGCCAGCTCCAGTTTTTGAAATAGAGTTATATTAAGAACTGAAAAATTATTTTAGAACACATGGGAGGATGTAACATTTCCAGGATGATTATAAATTGAAAATATACTGCAAAAAGCTGAAGAAGTGGGAGATGGGAAAGTTTCTAAACTAAAGAGAATATAGGAAACATAGGAGTTCTCATAATTCAAGCAATCCATAAGTATTTTTCCTCACTTATCAATTTCCTTTCAGCAATCTCTTCTTACAGCTTTAATCTTTGGACTTACTTTTGAGACCCTACTCCCAGTTTGAACTGCTTGAAATCTGTGCTCAAATCAAAGAGCAGCACAGAGTGTACTTTGCTTTGTGTACAAGCATTCTTCTCTTTGGTTAATCATTTCAGTGTGAGGGGAGAGGGGAGAGGATGGTTTGTTTTATTTTTATGGATGCAGTACCCCTGCAAACACAAGATTTAACTGTTTAGGACTCTGGTTCCAGTGCAGCGGTGGGAGCACTTGGGCTTATGGCTCAATAAGAAATTAACCTTCGATTTCACACAGAGATCTTGCTGCTTCTGTGCCTCAGTTGCTTGTTTCCAGAGGAGAGATGTCAGTAGTTTTTCTCCCACAGGAAAACACCAAAATGATGCACAGTAGTTTGGGGTGGCCAGGCAGCTGAAGCATGGGAGTGGTGAAAGTAACACGGACTCGAGGCTAGAGTTAGGGCTGAGGGCACTCAGAGGCTGCTATTTCAGTGCTTTTTTGGCTCTGCCCCTTCTCTGTCTTAGAATATATGATGCTGCATCCAGCCTAATCCTTTTCTGGGACAAAAATAACTGTGAAGATGCTACAGGCCATGTCTGGACCGTATGTAATTATGTGCTGACTCAGAAAGAAAAGATTGCATTTCTCCTTCCAGGGAGTCCTCAGTTGCAGGAGCAGAAAATTAAATCTCCTCATATTCAGGCTAAAATTATAGAGGACTTCTGTTAGAAAAGGAAACCTGCCTTCTCCACAGTGGTTGGGAAAGGGAGTGGGAGCTCTGTATGATCGGGACTGTTCTCTGCCATCTGGCAGAGGTGGTGACTAAGACAAAAATATCTGAGAACAACAGTGAAGAGGGGACTGATGTGGTCTGAATGGTGGGCCATCAAGGATGGGATGAAGAAGTGGAAGAGGAGAATAGAGACCGAATGTCAAGAAAGAGATTCCAAATGAAAACTGTGGAAATGCTTCTTGCTTGAGTGATTTGATGACAGAGTGTTCTGCTGCCTTTTTTGTGGAGGCAGGAACTTGGTGTGTGTCTGTGGAGGTGAGTCAGGGATGGTTGATTTGCTCAGCAAGTCATTAGGGTGCATTTAAAAAGAAATAATTTTAGGTTTTGTGTAGCTTCAATCTCTTCCTTCTAAGGATGTTATTTCAGAAAAGCTCAGAGCCTAAGATGCATGAGGAATAAACATGACTTTAAATGTCTATGTCACCTAAAGTTTGTATATAAGTGTTCTGAAGGTCACGGAAACCATACGGTACCAAAGGCAGTGTCCTTCTCTCCAGCTCCATACCCCTTGTCCTGCCTTCCATGAACAGTGGAGCAGACTGGAGGGGAGGAGTGGAGGATTCTGCTCTTTCAGGCCTAGGATGACTGCTGCCTGCCTGCAGAGTCCTCCTCCTCCTCCTCCTGCACAGTGAGCTCTCTCTCACCCCCGCTCCGATGGACCCTGCAGCACCACCCTGGGGATGCTGTGAGGTGCCCTTACCACGCAGGCATAAAACAACACAGGAATTCCCTCCTTCAGCTTGACTGGAGCTGTCGATGCATGAGAGAATTGCTGGGGAACGTTCGGCTCCGTGTTTTTTCTCCTCGTGTTTCTTTAGCAACGTGAGAGCGGCCCCAGTGCCAGGACGCAGAAGGACAGGAGTTATTCTGTATCCTCGGGGCTGCCAGTGTAGTGCTGAATTAACAAAGTTTTCCTGCACATAGCAGTAATGTGCTTCTAGCTCTGCATGATCACTCCGTCTGTTTTAACAGCCAGGGATTAGAAATAAATAAATAAATAAATAAATAAATAAATAAATAAAGGGCTTAAATTGCATCTTCTTTGATGCAGTTATAGACACAGCATCGGAGAGCTTGTATAAAATACTGTTTTATACAAGGTTTTATGCGATTTTTTATCCCAAGGTTAGAAAACACCTGACTGCCCAGCAACTGTTTTTTTTTCCCAAAGCTGTTCAAGCATACTGCAAGCACAATGGCACTTTAATCTTCACGAATATGACGTATGTGAAAAATTTGCTGGAATTAGATTAAAATTTCTCTGGGGGGTTGATGAGTGGGAAATTTTCCCAGTATTCTCTTTCTAACCATTTAAATGTATGTGTGCGTAAGTTCAGAATGTGAATATTATATATTAAGATATATTTATGTCTAAAAGTAATATGTATTGCTAAATGCTGTGTAAAGCACTTGAGTGTCACTATTGCTCAGCAACACCCTCTTGTTTCTCTGTATTTCAGTTATTTAGTTCTTTACCTTTTTATCCCCACTCTCTTCCTTCTGAATGGGAATGCACTGGAATCCCCTTACTCCACTTGTCTGTAGTTATCCCTCCAGTGTTTAGTTCCAAAAACACCGTAGGAGTGCAATTAAATTGTAGAACTGCAGATCGTTCCAGTCCAGAAGCCAGGCCGCATTTCAGGGGAGTTCATCACAGCTTCACGGTAAAGGCGTGCTGGTTTGATCCTCAGCTGGATGGCAAAGCCTCCAGGGGAACACCCAGGTGCTGAGGAAAGTGGTGCTGGTGGTTCAACGTGTGTCTCTCTGCAGGGAGAGTTGTGGCAGCTGAACGTGCTGGAGATGCTGCTTCTTAGTAAATGTTAAACCTTAGCAAATGTTAAACTGAGGGGTTTTTTTTTGGTTTTTTTTTTTTGACATCAGTAGCTGACTACATCCTTCCAGATGAAACAATTTTTGGTCAGCTGAAGGCAAGCTCCAGCAAAGCAAAAGAAATGGGCAATGACTTAATTGTGGCCTTGCAGCACGTCAAGGGAGCCTACAAGAAAAATGGAGAGGAACTTTTTACACCAGCACATAGTGACAGGACAAGGAGGAATGGCTGAGAGTAGGTTCAGAGCAGATATTAGGACAAAAAAGTCTTTACTGTGAGGGTGGTGAGGCTCTGGAACAGGTTGTCCAGAGAAGCTGTGGATGCTCCATCCCTGGAAGTGTTCAAGGTCCAGCTGGATGGTCTAGAGATAGGTGACCCTACCCATGGCAAGGAGGTTGGAAAGGATGATCTTTAAGGTGTCTTCCAATACAGGCCATTCTAAGATTTTATGATTCTGTGGAATAGAAATGTGTATTTTGTAAGGGGCTGTATCTATACTGCCTACAACACCATAAGGTGTCCTTGATACTAGGGAGGCAAAATGAGAAAAACAAAGCTACAGCAGTTCTGTAACTACCACTACACCCATGATACCGATCTGTCAGGGTACTTACCTGCAGCTGTGCTCCAGCCAAACACCTATCACGTAGTTCTACGGGGTCTCTGTGAACTGTACATGTTTTGAAGTATCTGAACTCACCACCTAGTCCCTGCTGTTATCCTTAAATTCTCTCTAGCATTTATCATACTTCACTGAAACAGCTTCACACGAGTATGCAAAGAGATTTGTGTGTCTGAGAGAGTGTTTTGATAGCAAAAGATTGATGAGCCTGACTTCCTTTGTAGATGTGTGGCAACCCCTCATTTCCTTGGGTTTGTCACCATTTCCCAGCTCTCCAAAGAGCTTGGCAGACTGTCTCATTAGATCAGAAGACTTTTCTGGGCTCTTTGTACTGTGGAAACCACGGAGTAAAACGCCTTGAAAGAGTGAGACTGCAGATACGTGGCATGAATTGTGTACATGAAGAAGAAGACCCTGTTAAGGCAGCTGCCCTTTTTGAAGCTGCCAGGAGAAAAAGGCAGGCTGCGGTTTGACCAGTCACCTACGCCCCTATTATCAATTACCTGCCCTCTGCTTTTGGGATGGGACAAGGAAACAGCATCTGCCACTCCCCTCAGTGAGGTGAGTATTGCCTCAAATAGTAGGGTGTCAGTGATACTGGTTTCTGTTGTTCACACACACGACCCTTGGAAACTGGTGAGATAACAACAGCAGCCTTTTGCTGTCATTAAATCATTCCCATTCCTCTCTCAAAGTAAGTGTGATGCAAAGCGAGCCTGTCATGGATACTTTTCTCCTTTTCTACCTCTGTCTCCAGAGCAAATGTTTCTTCTTTTGATGCCCAGTAAGTACATAAAGTCCAGGTCAGTTTTCAGTGCAGAGTTAAACCAGCTCAGTTGTTCAGGGATGCATTTTGTGCCTTAATTTGCTTTGTTTTATCTTCTGTTTGCACACTCTTCTTTTAAAAAGCAAGAGATCATGACAAGCTTAGGTTATGGCCTACTGCTCAGTTGGAATTATCTCATCTTTTTTTTAATTCTGCCCTTACCTAACCTGATTTGTGGAGTTTGTTACAACTTGAGATAACTGGCTCTTGTTCCCAGCTGCGTAGCAAACTATCTTTGTGGCCCTCATATCCTCTTGAATGCTCTTTGAAATGTGCATGGGGGCTCTTCTCTATCTCATCACACAGTGACTGGCTCTGTGACATTTGCTGTACTCCTGGAAAAATTGGTGCCTTGCTCTAATTATTAACATGCATTGTGATGCAGATTGCCAGCCCTTTATGAGCTGATTACATCCAACCAAAGAACTGTGTTGGACTTGTCTATGGAGAGTTTGAAAACAGCTCCTCTGCCCTGCCATGAGGCTCAGACTGACTGTGGCATCTCACTGAAGATCTCCAGCTTGTGGAAATTCTCCACTGCTGGGGGTACTGGGAAGCTGTGTGACGAACAAGAAAACCTATCCAGAGGAAGGGGCTTGCAGTCCTGAAGCTGGATCTTAGGAAGGGTAGTGGGAATGGCAACAAAAGGCCAGTGGAATTAAATACCACGAACTTTTTTGCTCCACGTGTAAGCAGTCCTGGCAGTAGAGTACCCAGTTTCTTTTTTCAGATCCTGGGTAGCACTCCTTGAGGTTTGTTTCCTGGCTCGTGCATCCAGTCTTAATCACGGCGCGGATCAGGAGGGTGCCATTTCTCTCTCATTTGTTTGCAGGTTGGGCTCCCTCCCTGTGGCTCCGTTTGTGTGACTTGGCCTGTGGATTGCCCCATCTAAACCCTTACTGCTGAGGCCGAGTGCCTGCTTAGAAAGGAGTGCAGTTTTCAAGGAGAGTAACGGGGCTCCGAGCCTGGATTTCTCCTGGCAGGGTGATTCGGGGATCAGTATCTGTTAAGGAACCCTTGGAGGCAGCTCTGTGTCCTTGTGCTGAGAAGAGCTGGTGGACTCAGACATGTACCTGTATTCAGCATTTTCTCTGGGTTACCACACAAGGATTTCCTCACTTGGCTAGAGGGGTTTTTATTCCGAGTTGCAAAAAGCCTTATTTCTGGCTCAGATTTTGTTCTCAAGCTTCTAACACCACCCCCCCCAACTTTAGAGTAGTGTTTTGGGGTTTAATGCACCCTTACAGGACCTTACTTGGTTTACCTTTAAATCAATTATTTCTTTTGCATCTTGCCAATTGTATTTATTTATTTATTTATTTATTTATTTATTTATTTATTTATTTACTGGGGGCGATGCAATTCCCTCACCCCATTTCCTCCCCTGCTTTATTTTCACACAGCCTGCGTTCTCCAGCACTGAATACTTTGCGTGTAGAGGGCTGTGGTTCCCTACACAGGACATTGAAAGGATTTCTGGCCTGCTGGAGGACCACCTGCTGTATAGATGCCATGTATTACCATTCTGGATGCTAATAAAAATGTCACCTTCACTTCCTTCCGGGAAGATAACCACCTACCTTATTCCTGGAATGTGCTGGAAGGGGTAGCACTCTGGGCTTTGTCCACATCCAGACTGACAAATGGATGTCACTGGGCCCTGGACCAGCTCATAACAGGGAACAGTCTGCTGGACACCCCGGAGTTTGGACACCGTCGCTGTGTGCTCTGCAGGGTTGGGATGGTTGTGGTGCCACTAGATGGTAGTGCTGTTCAGACCCACCAGCTGATGGGGACAGCTGATGGCAGGAGCATCCCAGAGCAAAAGTGGAAATTTAAAGTTCACGGACATTTTTCTGCTGCAGTCTGATCTGACAAAGTCAAGCAATGTGACCTTGTCTTCTTGTTGGACTGTGGAAATGAGTCCAGGTAAAATCAGGGGGAGGCCATAAACTTTGCACCACAGTTTTGTGTCACACCTTTATCAAACTGAGCGTATTTTTTTTAATATACCAGCAACAGACTGTGCCTCAGGAAGGTGTAGATGTATTTTTTCACTTTACCTATTGAAAACCCTGTTAAATTTGGAAGTGATATTCTGAATCTTCAAAATGCATTGACTAGTCAAATGTCAGCGAATATATCTGTAAGTTTGCTTTCTCAAGTAATATAATTTTTTTAAAAAATGACACAGAGTATTATTTTGTCCCTCAGTTTTATTTTATGACTTGTTCTAGGTTAATATATCCAGAAGCTCCACTGACAAATATTCAAATATTTGTTCAGGGAATCTAAATGAACTATCTAAAGTGAAGGGTGATCTTTCCTCTCTTTTCATTTTCTCCAATAGGTTATTTCACATATTTGAGATTACATCAAATGCAAAAAGTCTCTTCTTTTGGGCTGCTTTATTAACTTCTTTGGGTGCGTACCAGAGATTGTTCCAATGTATTCTTTGCTAAGGACTGACTCTGAAAGCACTCAGCAAAAGGGCATGTGGGAATGTGAATGGGTTTTCTGCATTTTTAAAAATTATTCTTGCAGGGGGAAAAGACCACTCTACTTCATTTAACATTTTTTGGCAAAAAACCAAAGGTATCTTCAGTCCTGAGACTGTTTATCAAGAAGTGTCAGTTTTCTTTCCCCTTCTCTAGGCACTGCCAAGAACATTGGACTGTTCTCCATCCCCTTTTCATCCTGTCCACCCATGCAGTGCTCCATTCTCTCTTTTTACTGATAATACACACAGTGAAACTTGTTTTCTCAATCTGCTCTGATATCCTGCTCTCTGAAAACACCAAGACTTGAATTTATGTGGTCTGCTGAGCTCCACTGCATCATCTTCCTCTGCAAAGTTTGCAAGCAGGATGTTTAGGACCTTCTTCCTCCCTGTGGTTCATCCTCCCCTCCGGTTCCAGCTGTTGTTTTCCAGAAGGCAGCTCTGTGACCCAAACGCATTGAGTCCTCTGGAGCAGCCAGCAATGTCACTGCAGCTGAGATCCCAAAGGGAAAGCCATTTTAGGTTGTTCCCACAATCCAGCTTTTTTCTTGACTGATTACTTTCTTCAGGGCTTGCCATTTCTGCTCTCCTTCTAAAGCCTTTTTCTTAAGACTGGGAACTGACCTGTTGACCCAGGTCCCTGCATCAAGTCCATTTCATCTCTGAGCTGTTTTGGGCTACTTCAGCCATGCAAAATAATCTTCAGGGCTGCTCAAACAGAGAAGGGCTTGGTTAAGTGGGGAGTGTGGAAATTTTCTGACCTGGACTTGGACCTCTGTTTAGTTTACATGTTTGCTGGCTTGTGTACCCAGATATTGGTATTGCTCGACCTGGACCTCAACACGACACAGAATTCAGCTCTGGAAAGGATCCAGATTTGGGGGATGTTCAGACCTAGCGTTCCAGATCAGCTCATGGGAGACACACATTCCAGCGGTAGAGTTTGAAACTTTGTTTATACTCCAATCGCTTTCCACGGTTTTGAACCCTTCTCTGACAATAATAAAATTCCAGCGAAGGGACACTGGAAAAGGAACATCATCAGCTGTTTCTTTAGCCACCTTGGTGCCAGGCAGACGTGAGCATGCTTGGTATATAAACCTCGCATTGATAGAGAGCTGAAACTCGCACCAACCCACCAAAACATGCATTGACCAATAAATTGTTTCTGGCCAAATTCTGTGTGTTCAGCACTCTGGGCCTCGCTGGAGTCATACCAAGGAGCGTGCTGGCCCCAGAGTGTCTGTTCATTGCTGTTTTGAAATTCAAAAGAGAGAGAAAGCTGATTATGTCAGCATCTTCTTGAAGTCATAATTCTTCCTGCTGTTTCCTTCAGAAAATATTCAAGATGACAGGAATTCTTGTAAATTCTATTTCATCACACATCAAAGAATTGGCCATGATATTCTACTCTTTTAAAAGATGCAACCATAGTTGCATAGTTTTCTCTATGAGAAAAGTTTGGGGAAAAAAAGCTTCCAGGTTCATAAAGATCCTTGGGAGTGAGTATCTTAAGTTCAAAATTTTCTGCTTTTCTTTTTTTGTTGTTGTTATTCTAACGGTATTCTAAAACTAAAATTGTTATTGTCTGGAAATGTATCTGGCAAACAAGACTTCTCACAGAAAAGAGAAGAGTTTGAAACTCTAGATATTTGTCACTCTTCCAGTTATAATCCACCGTTTCTCTTTGAAGTCCTTATCTTTGCTGAGTGGCTCTGATCAATACCTCTAACCTGTCATCAAGCCCATTTCCCATATGTATTTCAAATAGGGGCATGCGTCCTTCGCCCCATTTATAAATAAAAAACAGGCTCAGAGGGCTGAAGTGATTCTACCAAAATCACACAGAAGAAAATGAGGCCAGGGCTCCCGTGCTGTAGACCACAATGTATTGAGTCTTATTTTTTTCCCAAAGGTTAGACAGCCTTTATTAGCAATATAAACATTTCACTCTGTTTTCACTCTTAGAGCAGATTAAACACATGGGAATGGTGGAAACAATACAGTTTTATGTGGGATTCAAGGGGTTATGAAACCAACAGCCGACCTTGAAGAGGGAGAGGAGGGGACTGTTTAACATTCTTTTATTGCCTAGTGAAGTGCTCAAGGCCTTGTGTACCGCAAGGAGCTGCCAGGGTAGCTACAACACAGACACATTTCCCATTTACCTTCACCTCTGGTGACCCGGCTCCGTGGTTGGGGAGCGTGGCAGCAGACCACAACGTCTCCTATTATGGTCTCCTCATCCCGATAGTCTGGCCCTGCGCACGCAGTGCCTGCTCAGCCCGTGATAACCGTGCAGTCTCAGCCTTCTAGGGTGAAGTTCCCTGGATTTTATCACAACGCAGAAAGTACGCTTCCAATAAATAGTAGAAGATGTCAGAGGATGTGGCTGAGGTGTACTTGAACCAAGCAAGTCGGCCCCGTTAATAAATTAAGGCTCAGGAATCCTGATGGGGTGGATAAGGGTTGCTGTCTCTCCAAACGAGCAGTCAGAGCTTGGTGCCAATGTAGACGGAAGTTTTGCAGCAGAGCCCAAACCAGACTGCTGATCTTCCATTTCCTAGATACATTTCTCAATGCTTCTCAGTGGGACTTGCAAAGAGAACAATTCCCTGCAGCTGAGGAACTGTGCCTGTAAACCATCAGTGCAGCACTTAATGTACTAGATCATTTTAGGTATGTAAATTGAAGATAAAATAAAAAAAAAAATCAGTCATTCCTTAGGGCAGAGGAAAGAAACCATTATTCTTGCTATTACAATGAACCTGTGCCTCTAATTTTGTATGATTTCCAGCACTGCCAACTAGGACAGAGAAATTACAGCAGTTCTTGGGTGTATTTCCTATTCTCTATTTGCAGCATTGTATCTGGGAGAAGATTTTTCTTGGGGCAAACATCCAGTGAGGAAAAGAACATGGGAGTAACTGTGATCTCAGTGAAAAAGCTACGAAGCTGAGATTCAATATCCTGTATTCAAAAACTTATATGCCTTGCCCTCCTTGAATATGAAATCGTGCTAGGCTGTAGACAAAGTGATCTTTTCAGGATGGTGAACTGACTTCCTGTGGACAAGCAGCAATTGTTAGAGGAGAAGAAACAAAGCTAAGGGTTGGAAATGGAAGGGTTTATGTGCTTTCGGCTTCCCTATTTACCAGAAATAGCTGGCATTAGAAGTACGAATATAATTTATTTTCTCTGTCCTGTCAGTGCCTTACCTTTCAACATCTAGTGCTAAGAAATGCTAATTATGCAGTTACCCTTTTCTGCAGCCCATTCTGATATAACCTCTCGTTATCGTGAGTGGGAATAAGGAGGCACCTTTCCCAAGGCAGTGGTGTAAAAGTGTGCATGCTGCCATCACAGGATAATTCTTCAGATAAAAAGAGAAGTAACAAGCAACAGTGAGATTTTCTTTTAGATTTTTTTTTCTGCATAGAGGTCAACATTTGAGGTGTGCCAAGTGCTACTGCTGTGGTGATAGTTATTTGCTCAACACCGGGTGGAATATATGGGGAAAAAAGCAAATCTCTCATTGCAAAGAACTTGATTTAGGAACTCTTCTGCTAAGTTTTTGGAAAGTACGGTTTTTCACTTGGCAAGCAGGTGATTTTTTGTCTGAATTGGAGGGAGAATATACCTACACATAAGGGTAGAGAAAGAAAATACACAGGCCTTGAAAGATATTATTAGTTTATTTACGAGAGTGTGAGACAGGCTAATGGACCCAAGGTGGTGTGAGACTTTGGGGAAAAGCAGCTCAGTATGAGTTGCCAAAGCCTTTGAAGCCAGCACTGGCAATTTTTGTTGTTATTCCTATCAGAAAGATTATAAATGAATTTTTTTAAATGGATGTCATTGATCTGAAGGGATGACTGATCGTGTAATTTTTGAGTTCGCGTTGAACTGAGTATGGAAGTAGGCAGAAAGAGAACAGCACCACAGGGTTTACAGAGTGAAAAATGGAGATGACTGAAGGATAGATCTGGCTTTAGATATTTGGACAAGGAGGAACAACTAGAAGATTTATAACAAAGAACTTTTTATGACACAAAAACCTCCCCAGTGTCTAACTTCAATATTTTTAATGTTCATGACATTTTTAATCATCAAAATTGGAGAAAAAACAGTAGTTGGTTTGAATAAAGATCTTGATGCAGTTTAATCTTTCTGGTAGGAACACGATCCTCATTTCTCTCAGTTTATTCCAGAGGAAGGGAACACTGGGTTTTGATAGGAGCTTTCTCTTGATTTTTAATTACTTTTTCAATTGCAGGTGTTATCATAGGCTCATCCTTCTTTTCCATGGGAGAATCACTCGGTGAGCCCATCAGAGGAGGGCGAGCCAACATCATATTCCTCTCTTGTGCTGCAAGAAGCCATGCTTTCTTTAAAGAATACAATATCCATGTAAAAGAGAGGAATGGGTTAAAAATGCTGCCATGGAACTGATAGGAAGATGGTCTCACTGTAACTGTGGCTACAGCTTTTACTAACTACTCCCTACCCACTAACAGAATAAAATCAGTAATCCTTTTAGGATAGTTGGACAGTTAGATAGGCTTGGTCACGTCCACCTCGGTGTGGTTTCACCGAGGCATTTTAAAGGGGCTGAGGGTCCATAAATTACTGTCCCTCGTATCCAGTTAAGGGAAAAGAACTTGGAAGTGTAAGGGTAAAGATTCAGATCCCAAAGTTCCTGAAAACATACTGGGAATTATTTTTATGAACTTCAGTAAACCACGAAACAGGTCTAACTAATTCAGGATCAAAAGGGGGAAGTCTGAGGCAGTCTGAAAACTGAATTTAGTCTTGATTCAGGTGTTTAAGTTATGTGAATTATTTTGTATTCTAGTCCTGTCCTGCTATATATTTTTGCATTGGAAAAAAAGAATCAATTCAGAAAAGTGCCTCTCAGCAGCCTTACTGAAACATTCACCAGTCTTTGGGTATTTCTGAAAACTTTCCCTGACTTCTACTGTCTGCCATTGGTACCCATTTGCTTCATGTAATTAGAAGCAGCTTATTCTCTTCCTGGAGCATGACAGGCACGATAATTGCATGTTGGAAACACCGTGCTTTCTGTGCTTTTTGGTGTTCAGGGTTCAGACTGGGTCACAGAAGCCACTGGATCAAACCCATGCAGAAGCATGTGGGAAAAGTGCAAGGCCCTTCTGACTGAGTTGAAATGCATGCTGTGGCTGTAAATCAAAAGTTGACAGATTAAGGGACATCATCTGGAGCTGGACCTGCTGGCCAGCCAAGTGGTGTGGCCAAGGACATGGATGTGATAGTTATTGTTCCCTTTGCTCACCACTGAATATAGAAAATTGATTAGGCCCGTGGTTAGTAAACTCTCACCTACTGACATGAGCAGAGATCCTGACATGCTCCGTGCAACTATCTTAATAAATGAACTTGTTTTGTTAAAGGTTTATGGGAGTCCACAAGAATGTTTGAGAGTAGGAGCCCCACAGATCAGAAGCCACACTAGAAAACTACAGAGTACACTAAATTGCATATGAGCTCACAAAAATGGTTGGATTAGCTCTCCCACAGACAGTTTCTTTTTAAAATAGTTGTGAAAAATAAGTGTCTTAAGCAGTAATTGAGATATTTTCACTGAGCTCATCACAGTAATCCAAATTAAAGAGCGCTGGGGATTTTTTTTTGGAAATGTGTTCTAAATTTTTCGATGTAAAACCGAAATCAAACCGACTTCAAATCCCTAACTTTTTGCATCAGCAGTTCTTAGGTTTTCCCTTGAAGAGGACAAAGGCATTGAAACAGATCAGAATCTGGTGGAGAAGACATAGGGCCAACACATGGTAGAGGCATGGCAGATACCATATCTATCATTTTATGGATGCCTAGTAGCTTATGAATTTCTGTCTGTAGCCATTTCGAAAACCCCAGGGAATGTTCACGGGCTGCACAGGTAAATTGAACATAGTGATCTTTCAGTCTCCCCCTCTTTTGGTTTTTTTTTTTTTTTTGGTGCTGACATCTGTTGGTGAAAATTGGAGTGGTGGTAGGTTTTATGGGAGAAAATGGTCTGAAACCAGGATAGTAACCAACTCTGTGCTTCGCAATGATAACAGCCCAAGCCTAGAGGTAAAGATCTGATGGCCTGCTACCAAAACATACCACCTCACCCATCTCTTCTTTTCTCCCCGCAGCAATAATATTTTCTTTTTTTAAATCTGAGTTTAAACTGCAGGTAACAGCTCGTCATTATATGTAAATGTCGGAGTCCTTCACAGAGCTTTAATTAGATTCTTGTCTAGAAAGTCTGAGGATATCACTCTTCCCTACCCTCCTGCCTCTCTAAAATAACTCTTTGTCATCCCTGCTACATTTTCTATTGAGTTCTATTGAGTTAATATTGAGTTATATATTGAGTTTCTATTGAGTTCTATTGAGTTATATAAACTTGAAGGTTTTAACTCTATTGCAAAGAAACACTGTCCTTCACAGAAATTCTCTGAAGGAAATTGCAGGCTGTTTGCAGTTATTATGGGTATTTCAAATACTGAAAAAACAGAGAAAGAAAGCAACAGGCAACTTATTGGTCTGTTACAAGAGGTTCAATATTTACAGAACTCTCTAACGTTCTTTTGCTTTTTTCAGTTCACACAGACAAACCATTCCTTTTTTTTATGGATTTCTGTTAAATACATAATAAAACTACGGGTATTTTATATTGTTAATAACACTCACTGCTTTAGAATTGAACTCTGTTCTAAGGAGGGGAAACACACCCTGAACGCAAAAGTGAAATAATTTGGATTGGAGTAGGTGTAAACTTCTATCCCAGATTTGCACTGAATTGAGCTGAATGTTTACATGAATGTGGTTGAGATTATATCTGTCCTTAGGAGATACGAGATTTTTGGAGACCAAGTGTCAGTATTCAATGTTCTAGCATAGGCTTTGGTGAGAAACTGCAGAACTGCAGAAAGCTCTGCACAGAGAAACCCAAAGAACAAACAGAAAATTATTTGGACTTTTTTAAACTAGGTTTTTCTCCTTTTCTTTTACTCTCTCTCTCCTTTTTCTTCTTGTCTTCTTTTCCCTTTTTTGTTTTCTTTTTCTTTCCCCTCTCCTCTTTTCTCCTCTGGATATTTTGAAAGCTGGATATGAAAAACCTGGCATCATTTACAAATTCCAGACCTAATGTCTGTTGCACAATAATAATTTCATTTCTTTTCAGTTAGATTTGCAAAAAGAAATCCAAGTTAAAACCTCAAAATATTCCACTGTTTCTGATAACTTATTTTGGTCAGGTCACCTGTGCACCAGCACTGGTGCATGAAATCTTGCAATTGCTTTTCAGGAAAACGTGAATATGACCTTTATTTGGGTTATATCCCTTTGGGGTTATTTATTGGGTTTTTTTATTTGCATTTTTTTAATGTCAAAAGTCCCATCTGGATCTCCTTGATATTCCTTGCACTAATGGAAGCTTTGACTAGGCTAGTAGAAATAGTCAAATCATCTGTACTGACAAAGGAGTTTGATAAAAACCCTTATTTTTTACATTACTGACACATTCTTAGTCACCAGAACTTGCTGAGTTTTGAAACGAGGTTCTGTAAATTCCTGATACTACATAAAATTTAAAAGGAAAGAATGTGTAGGTTTTTTCTGCGAGGTATAATTTGAAGTCTGCCTGTAAATTGTTTTCAATTTTTTTTGTTATTATTCTGCATGTTAATATTTCATGACAGGCCACGGCTGCTCCCAGTGATGCAGAATATTTCAGTCTGGTTTAGGACTGGTACTTGACACAGCCATCTGTACTACAATGATGAGAGGTTCCCTCATTGAGAAAAACTTATTTCCAGCTCTTCAGAGCAGCTGTGTTCAGTGTTAATAATTTATACCCAGAGGCTTTTGCAAATACTCCATCCTCATGAGAGTGACCTCTGAGAAGCAATAGAGCCTCTTTGCCCATAAAACACCCCTGGGTATGAGAGTCTATTGACAACTACCATTTAAAAAAAACCCCAACTGACCAAATAAAACTCAAAACAACTTAATTTAATATGACAGAAGCAGGAAAAGACAAACGCTGCTTTGGGGAGTCAGGCTGGAGATGAAAGAGACCATTCCAAAAAGGCAGGAGGCCAAAGTCCCCTCAAATTTTCAGGTTTATTAAACAGCCAGTAGTGTGGACTTACCTCACAGTTTCCTGCCAGTCTACTTCAAACTAAAAATGGAGAAGAATCCTCCAAGTGGATGAGAGAAACTGGGTATTGGAGTGTTTTCTCCACACGCTGGCTGCCAGGGCTGTGGAGCAGGGGCTTGACCCATCCCGTGCCAAACCCCAGCGGGGTCAGCGGAGTCCTGCCCCAGGTGCTTGGTGCTCTCCAACAGCCTTCCCCGTGGACAACTGTGCCTACAGAAACCAGGCTGAGCTGGCCTCACACAAGCCATCGTTATCACCTCCTAGAAACCTCGCACAGCACCGGACAAGCTGCTTTGTGTTTTCGTAGCCTGAGGTAATTAGTGCCTGGCATCTGTAGCGGAAATAAAACGCGTAACACCGGAGTTTCTAAGATGACACTGTTTTCATTACAGGTTTAATTTTGCAGAGAACATAAAGGCAGATACATCAAAACGCCAACAAGCCTCCTTTAATTAAAGCCTCTTTTTCCTTTTCTTCTTAAGATATGCATATGTATTGAGCCATTAAAGAGAAAGATAAAAGGAAGCCCGAACACTGTTTATACACAGCCTTTGTGACTGCAGCTACTTACTTTGCAGGAGACATTATTTTGACTGGAGCAAGTTATAGTGTGGCTTGACAGAACTCAAGGCTGCTTTGTACTGCTTCAGAGGCAGACAGTGACTGGTCTGTCTCACCTCCCAGCAGAGATTCTGCACCCAGATTTCAGGCAGTGCTCTGCCAGATGTGACATTCTTACATCCCCACTACTGTTCGCCACGCTTTGGGTAACTTGGTTGGCCCAGGTTTGGGGGAAAAAGAATGGATTACAGCTCCCCTCTCCAGTGCCGAAGCTTCCTCTGCTACAGCTTAATACCCATGCTCTGTATGTTTACCACTCATATAATTTACCTTTCATAAGGTACATATTATGAACCTTCTCTTCAGATCAACAGTGCATTATCCTTGGAACACGGGCATAGCTGGCAGCAGGTGAAAAGCTGCCTCTGTCAAAACCACCAGCATAAATCTCCCAGACTGCTTAGCCCAGGATTTCACCTCAGAAGCCTGGGATCAAGATCCGTGTTATTTAGTTGGCAGGACAGCATTTGGTGGGTTTCACTGAGGTTAGTTAATAACCCTGTAACTTTTTTCGGCAGCCTTGAAATAGTTAGCAAGGACATTTGGAGCTGTGCCTCACTCTAGATGCTGTTTGACTTCTCCATTCCAAGACTAACAGCCAAATAAGTTCAAATAAAATGATCCAAATTTTACAGTGCTTATTCCGGTAAAATTCACTGTTTGTTTTCCTTAGATAAAGATTAAATAAAAACCAAATCAGGGCTTTTGGAACTGGCCCCTTAATAGCTGGAAGGAACACTGGAGACATCTGATGGAAGATCAATATGTGAGAGTTCAGTAGAAAACACTATTTTTTCTTTTTCTTTTTTATTTGTTTTTCTTATATATTATCTACAAGCACAAGCTTTCATATTTTTAATGTAAAAATGCATACAGATCATTATATATATAAAAATCAACTAGCCTCATAGCAAGCTGCCAGATCCAACTATCCCCAGGCTGGGGACAACCTGTCTGGATCCAGGTGCAAACCCAGTGGCTGATCCTCACTTCCATCTGTAGTTGCACCAAACCCCCAGATACGAAGATTCTCCAAGTTCTAGGGAAGCTTTGGGTCCTGATCCAGGTCTTGCAGCATGGGCATGACTAACTCTTCATCAATTGAAGATAAATATTTAAAAACTTCATAAATGACAATCAACTTGTTGCAGGTAACAAGTATCCCTTTCACCTTTCCTCCCCGCTTTTCTTACTCGTGATTCCCATCCTCTCTCCGCAGAAACGGCAGCGGGCAGAGGAGAGAAATTTAATGTTAGTGTCACGTACGTACACTTAAACAGCAGCAGGAGAAACAGAATTTAATCTGCTGATGTCTGCTCCAGAAAGGCTACTGAATGTGGGTTCATGCTGCACATGTGATGCTTGGGCAATTTTGGGCTCAATTTGCACATTGTGGAAATATGACAGATTTAACAGGGTAGCCATTAGTATGCTGCAACATTGTGAGCAACAGTAAATCCAGTTGCACTTAACACTGTGTAATGCGTATCAACAGATTATAATATTCCAGAGTAGAACTGGCTTAGAGGGGAAAAAATTAATGAGCAATTAAGTAAGAAGTTTGTGTTTGTTTGGGAGGAAGGGTCACAAAGTAGTGGTCTCCTTTTTGACCAAGTGTTTATCTTGTTTGGCAGTTTCCAAATTCAGTCTTTGCAAAGGAATGTTACTATTTTTATTGTAAGTTCTTTATGTAACAAGGGATGTTTGCAGAGTGGAACATTTTATTTTCACCAGGATTTTATAATTTGTCTATACAGATGTTATAAAAGAAGATACAATTTGCTGGAAATCTTTTGGAAAGTATGAGGGCCGTACCTTAGCCTCTCCTTCCTTTCAAATCTTCCAGTATGAATATGATTAATTATTTTCTCTTGTCAATCACTTGTAGCCTTTCTGTATTTTAAATGCAGCTCCAACCTGAGCCCCAAGAAAGGTTTTTCAGATAAAAGAACTGCTGAAGATTTCTAAGAGGGATGAATCAATTGCTTGGCGTACCAAAGTAAAGACTCAGCTGTGTTGCCATGGGATTGCAGGTAAGGATTTTGTTTACTTCACATACGTGCACCAGCACTGATTTGAAAGATAACAGAACCCTGGTGCTTCAACTTGCAAATGCTCGCTCTGGCTCCTAATGTAACTACATTGCTTGCAAGTTCAGCCCCTCAGCTAAAGAATTCTGCTCTGCGAGGAGGCACTAGCTCGCTCTTTTACGCTTGTATTGATTCTACATTACTAAGAGGACTAAAAATGGCAAAACCTCTGTTTTTTTCTGTGTTTTTTTTCTTTTTTTAAAAAGAGTTAACGATGTGATGAATAGTTTGGGAACAAGTGTGTCACAGAGGCCTGTTGCAAGGACCCCCTGCCCAGAAGCACAAGGCGAAGTTTCCACTGCAGTGTGTCCAGCTGATGTACAGCAACACACGTGAACATGAGGACCAAAATATAGACACTGATTCCAGGAGAGTGAAATGAGTTTTTTACCATCTAGAATACAGAAGCAGAGGAAACAAACAACAGCACAAATAAAATATACATCTGAATGTGATGTTCTTTGCTGGTTGGCCAGAAGTGAAAGTATAAAACAATTTACTTTGGTAAAATATCTTTAAGTGAACACTTATAACGGAAATCCTAATTTGGAGATTTTCTCCGTTCACAGGGATATACAGACCTGCCTCTTCAGCCTGTTCCACCACCTATATGGCTACCTATAGCTGTACAAAGTGCTCCCCAACTGGATTTACTCACTTTCCTACGGCAATTTGCATTTGATAGCTTTTTGGAGTTCCTTCCTCACAGAGGCAAGTAACCACACCAAGTACAAAGCAGTGGAGAATAAAGCTGTAAGAGGTTGCTGCAAGGGGGCTGCTCCTCAGAGGAGAACACTGCTAATTTGTCACCCCAGCCCTGCGGCTGGCTGTGGTTCTACATGTTGACAGTCTGAGCTGCCTGAAGGGATGCAACACCACTGGTGGGAGACCAGCACAGTCTGAAGGAAAAGCTTCCAATCTTGGTCCTTGCATCTTTTAGCAGTTAACAAACCAACTGGACAGGAGGTAAAACTTGGCAGCTGGCTTGAATGAGATGATGAGGGAGAAGGAAAAAAACTGGACACCTTTTAGCCCAGGCACCAAAATCTGATAAAATGCACTTTCACTTCAATGTGCCAGATAAAAGTCACAAAAAACCTGCGCTGCTTTAAGCCCCAGAGTGCTCCAAGCAGCATCTGGAAGTTTAAACAGCTGGAAATGATGGTCTTTTGATGTGGTAGAGGCCATTCAGGTCTGATTTACATTTGGGCTTAGACTTTAAATACCTGCCTTCCCAAGGATTCAGTTCTTCTTCGGTATAAGACAGACTAAGAGGAACTACTTGAATTGAATAAAAGACCAAAACAAAAAATTAACAAACTCTAAAAACTACCCATAGCTAGATCAATAGTAATATGGTTCTTTTTTTTTTTTTCTGTTTGATTTCCCAACACACACATTCCCATTTCCCCAAGCACAGTACTGCGTTTCGAGGGGGAAATGCTGAAATGCATGCCACTGGACTAGCTGGTTATTTCTCAAGAATTCTGCAGTTTCAGAGGAGCTGGAAGAGCAGCTGAACTTCAGCTCTCTTGAAATGTGTGTCTAGCTGGCTAAACACTCCAGGAAATAGACCTTTCCTGTATTTTTTGCATACCTTGCTAAGAACATCAACACTCATGGATTTGACAAGAATAACACGGAAGGACAGTTTGGAGCGAAAGCACACCATGAGCCAACTTAGAGCTGGTGAGGGTGTCAGGTGGACTTTCTGATTCAACACAGCAGCCTCTGCACGCTCTGCGAGGTGCAGAACACCGGTTGTGATGGTTGCTGGTGGACTGTTGATGATGGTTTTTGACTGAATCTTACTGTCCAATGGCTACTGAGCAGCTGTCTGGCTGGAAATGATGTTTAGGCACTACCGACTTGCAGGGATTGGAGCTAGCCACGTAGAAGCAGAAGATTCTCTCTTAGCTGCCAATCCCCACAATTGTCTAATCCTTTGGAGTTCATTTGGTGTTTGTTTTTGTTTTTTTTTCCTTGGTGTTTGCTTTTTTTTAAATCCCACGTTAGTCAGAAGCAGTGTGGCTAAATACATTTCAAAACAGGAAAATAGTACGACTCCGTGTTACTCAAAAAAGTGGTGGTGTTTGTCTTTTTTTCACTTTTCATCGCAAAGCTTTGGCCGCATTTCATTAAATGTGCTCTGCTTGCCCCATCCCTACTCCAAGCTACAATCTGCTCTAAAATGCTCCTCTGGCTTAGGACAGCTCTTTTTAGCTGCTGATTTTGGTAAGCATCTTATTAATGGCCTGCTTGACGTGGGTGGTGGAGCTCCGCCTCCGGGTCTTGCCCTGGACCATCTTCCGGCGCCGCACCTCCCGGCAGAGCTCATAGAAGGCCTCCATGATGTTGCCCTCTCCCGTGCAAGCAGAGCACTCGTAAAAAGCACACGCAAGTTCTGTGGCCAGCTTTTCACCTTCCTCTGTGCTGACTTGCCTGGAGTGATCCAGGTCTGCTTTGTTCCCCACCAGGATCAGGGTGACGTTTTTGGGCTTTTTAACTTCATCCAGCAAGTTCTTAAGCGGCAGCATTTCCTCGAAGCTGCCTCTGTCCGTGATGTCGTAAACCAGCACGAAGCCCTCACCCCATCGCACGTGTCCTTCCTTCTGAATAGCATCCTCCTGTTGGAAAAGACAGACACCAGCCTCAGGAATTTGATTTACGAAGAAGACAAAAGACCTTCAGAGAGGTGTTGGTCCTCCAAAGCCTACAAAGCTGTGTACATCTGCTTTACTTTATATTTCGCACATTATCACCTTTTTTATCACGTGGCCCTGATAAATATATATTTATATATATTTTTTTAAATATATCTATCATATACATTTTAGAAATAAACAAATATTTATTTATTTTAATAGGAGGTCTATTCCACCCAGTGCCATGAACTGCACAGGCCTGTGCAGTGTGAGCACCTGCCATGTTTTAGAAGGAAGGGAGACCTGGCTGTGACAAATCTGCTCTTCACGTTAGTGAGAAACGCTGACTGAAGTTGTAAAGCCTCATCACTTGACTGTAGAAATAGATTGTGACTTTGTGCCTAGTTGTTGGGGTGGCCCTGAATCAAAGGCGTGACAACAAAATAATTTTACCCCCAGAGTAAGGCCCTTGACTTGTTTGTTCTCCCAGCATTTGAAAAGTCTAAGCAGGATCCCTTGCAGAAGGGTGTGGATCCAGCACGGGGGAGGAGTGGGGGGGTTCTGCCCAGAAGCAAATCTGTGTCCCCAGGGCAGAGCACAGCTGCCCCCACTGCACTGCTGCCACCACCACGCTCCCCTCCCCTGCTGCGTGCCCGAGCCAAGGGACGGGGTAGCAGCACATGCACCCACGCACCTGACCAGCTGTGTCTAGTATCTCCATGGAAACCACTTCATCATCAATGGTAGCTTGGTGACGATATGTCGACTCTAAAATAAGAACACACATTGTGAAACGTATTAAAAGAACGTAATTTTCTTCTTTTTTTTTTTTTTTTTTTTTATATCTTCCTTACAGGTCTCCCAGCGCAAGAGCTGAGATGTGACACGCAGTTCGACTAAATTTTCTTTGCTGGAGCTCTTCCAGCCATTCTGGAGCACACTCAAGTCCTCTTTTCTACAACAGCAACACTTTTACCTCTCTCCAAAGGGCACAGCTTTTTCTTTCCCATGCGTTAGACCAGCAAAAGCCTGGTGGATGCTGCAATCTGCACCCAACAAAGGACAGCTTGCTGTGGCAGAGAGCTCTGCAGAGCTGTATCCCGTTTTTCATGTTTGCTCCTAGGAAAGGCTGCTACCTATGGAAGGCAATACCACAGCTCTCAAAGTATCCAGCTCAACAGCCTGTCACTGCATAGCTTGATGATCAAAACCAGTATGGTTGCAGATCAAGGAACCTAACCACTAAGCTCAGGCCTGGTACTGTGAAAAAATTACAGACCAGTTAGGTATTTTAGGAATGTGTGTTTTAAACATGCTGAAATCATCACATTCCCCTCTTCTAGCAAGGGATCAAGCAGTGATTTCGCTGTTTATGATTTATAAGGATAACCAGTGGGCATTAAGCATTTACACTATGCCATAGGAAAAAAACCCCAAACCTATTTACTGTCCCAGGTTCTGGAACCAGGCAACTAATCAGAAAACTAATGACAGAGGAGCTTGTTTTATCTTAATAAGCTGATAAGCTGAATTTGATAGCATTTGACCTAAAACGTGGAAAACTATCTGTGCTAACATTCAGATTTATTACTGTTGCTAGCTCACAGATGTCCTATATCAAAAGGCAAATATGCGTGCTGTAAAAGTCTGGCCAGTGACTACGAATGCTTTGCATTGTCAGAGACGCAATTCTTTCATTCGGTGAAAATCTCTCCAACAGGGACGAAGGACATCTTTTTAGGAAATACATTTCTTTAACTTGAACTTCTGGAAGGTGTTTGGTGAATGCCTGTTTTTATGATGTACCTCTTCGCAATTTCAGGAACATTTCAGTGCTGTCAGTGCTGCAAACAGCCTCCTCCCAAACCAACAATGTCCCACTCCCTCCCTGTGCCACCTTAATTGCTGTAATTGCCCAGCTGTCTCTAATAGGGACAAATGGTCAATTTACTTGGGCAGATGGCAAGCAATCTTGCTGTAGGGTTTCAGGCCACGAAGACTGGGTTTTCTTAAAGGCTGTAAAAGCCCCTTCTGGTTAGTATCTCCAGGCTGTTGAAGGAGTTGGAGTCTCCCTTTGTGACCCTACACCTACACAGCAGAGTAAGGTATAGCACAGTCTCTTGGTGGTGTGTCTTATCTGTCCTTTCCACACACCCTCCTGTGTGCAGCAGTTCCCTTGGGGAAAGCAGAAAAAGCAGAAAACCCTGGTTTGGTGTGAGAGCTGCAGTGACGCACCTTCAGTGAGTTATTTCAGTGTTCAGTGCTGGGCTGGGATTCCCTGTATAGTACTCCCAAGCTCGAGGTTATTTAGGAGCTTCTGCTTTGCTTCTTTGGGGGAGGGTGCTGCAGAGAAGAGAGGGCTCTCCGAGTAAGCAATGTGATTTTAGCTCCTTACTTGCTAAGGCTTTGCAGTGCTCACATGCCTTCAGCCATCTGGCCCTGCTTGACAAGTGGCTGCTGAGAATTCTTCCACAGAACCCAAGGAAAGTGCTCGCCCAGCCAGGACTGCAGGGTATCTGTGAAATGTCCTCCTCAGGAGGCAGGATGGGGTAGGCCATACAGATCTTCCCCATGGAAGGGGAGGATAAATCTCGAGGAATTGGCTTTTGCTCACTGTGCAAAAGCAGCGTGAATCTTAAATGATACTTGACTTCTCAAAATAGGACTCTGGCGGTGCTTTATGTTGCAAGTTTAACTTGCTTTGGCTGCTGACGTTGGAAAGGAATTTGATCTTGGATGAGTAGCACTGATTTAGGCCGGATTTGTGCAAGTAAATCTTAGTAAATGTGTGTCTGTTCCTGTGCTTTGGAATGTGTGGTAGCTGGGTGAATTTTAATGAGGAGCGTAAAACAGCTGGACATTGAAAGCATTTTTGGTGTAATCACAGACATGGCTTCTCCTTCAAGGGAACAGAAACATCTGAAGAATCTGGTTGTCTTGTAAATTATGAGCCCTGAAGATGCGAGTTCCAGTCTGCTCACACTGATCTCGTGGTACTTCACAAAAACACTGCCTCACTTTGGGATTTATTAGTACCATTTTCCTTGTGGTACTGCCTTTTTTTTTCTTTTTCATTTTTCTTTCTTTTTTTAGACATGCAGCCAGAGAGTAATTACAGGGCTTGAGACAACTGCTGGACCCCTGACTGAAACCACTGACAATGCAGGTGTTGGTGTCTCAGCCAAGCACCCTTGACTCGTATTAGAGCTGATGAAACAAAATAGGTGCTGGTGGAGCTTGGCTGAGCTCTCTCCTGGAATAAACTGCACCTCAAAAACACCTGGAAGTCTAAAATTGGTCAGATGAATCCAGGCTGCGAAAGTCTTGCGCCTGCATCACCACGGTTAGGTAGAAAAAGCAAGGTGTAACACTCTACCAATGGCTCCAAAGATGATTTTGGGCAACTTTCTGCACTTCAGATTGTGATTTGCACCAGGTGCTGCCTATATATTCCATCCATAGCTACGTGGCTAAACCCCCACAGGCGGAACAAGCACGACAGAGCTGCGTTTTGCTCCCCACAAACGCGGTGTCAAACCTGCCAGCCTCGAAGCAAGAGTCAGGGAGCTGCTGTGCAGACTGAACCGTGGCCTGTCTGAAGCTTGTAGTGCTGTGGAAACAGATTTATTTGCTCTGCTTTGATAATAAATAAGTAAATCTGACCTGTTCTTGCTGGTCTGGGGGTGTGCTGTCCTTCCAGTCATATTCCCAGTAAGAAGCTCAAAGGTGCTGATGAGTGTGGCTGATGCCAGATTTCAAAGTGGCTCCTGGTCATAAAGCTGAAATCCCCCAGCACTCCTGCGGTGCGAAGCACTCTCGGTTCTCATAGCTCCATTGTTTGGAAAATTAAAGTTTGTTTCAAATGTATTTAGAGCTGTCAAAAGGCCTGAGAATCATGCTGGAGAGTGGTAGCAGTTGGTTTGGTTTGGAGCCATAGTAATTCATTAATAGGAACTGAATAAATCTTTCAAATGACCACAGCTGCTGAATAATTATGGAAAAAATTATTTTGCAGGGGGAAAAAAAAAAAAAACCAAAACCAACTTCCCTGGGGGCTACTGGTGTCGACAAGCGTATCAAAATATCCCTGTTCTTCTGAGCAGTATGATTAAAAAAAAATACAGGAACAAAACCTACTTATGTAGGGAAAACTTTGAAGCCCATGATGCAGAGACTGTCTATGGATGAAATTTTCGGTCACAGTTTGATCACATCACATCCTTGCACTATGCTTATTGTGGCATTTTTAACAGAGTTTGGGCCTGTAAGACCTGTAAGGCTGGTCATCTCTCAAACCTTTGTTTTGTCCAGGACTATCCTGTTTCTTTGAATATATTTGTTCCAGAATATTGTATTTTCCAGAATATTGTAGACAAAAACTATTATCTGGAAATTAATTTCTAGTTTTTTGCGTTGTTTTTGCAGTGATGTAAAAAGTTGTAGTGATGTAAAAAGCTGTTTTCAATACTTGTTTATTTTGAACTGGCAGTATCTATTGGGATATGTCACAGCTCTAGAAGGAAATATTTGCATGGAGGTGTTTCTTGGTTTTAGGAGGCAGGTAAATCAGCTGAGGTGGAGCAATAACATTTTACAGACAAACTTCAGGAACAGCCTGGTCTCCTGTTTGCTTTGAAGTACAGAGGGACACAAACTCTCTTTCCACGCAGAATTTTAGTTGATTTTTTTTTTTGTCAAGAAAGGTTACTGAAACAAGGACATATAAAAATGCTTTCAGAAACTTTGGTCTCGTGGTGGTTTTCAGCCAGATGGATCCAAGAAACGCAAGAAATCCTGGAGCAAGACCTTTTGTGTAGTGACCAAAAACTTCAGCTAATAGACATGAACTTTTAAGTGATGGTTCAAATCCTGTTGGATGGCAATGGAGCAGTAAATCTAAAAGACTAAAACTCCCCATAATTAGTTCTGTTAACAGAATAGAGGTTCCTGTTTTTTCGCTTGGGGTGTTTTTGTTGCTACCTCACTACTCATTTAGACTCCTGCAATCTCTGACACCCATCAGGTGCACCTGCCTATCACATTTGAGAACAGTGACTTTGACAGCCCACTGGGGAGAAAAAGAATTATTTCTATTATTATTCCTATTACTAACCCTGGTGGTGTTCTCCAGACCCTTCCTTGAGCTGGCCCTGGTGAGGTCTGTCCCCCTCTGCACTTCTTTGCTGCTTCAGGAACTTTGCACATTTTAGGAAGCCCCTGTAAGCTGAATGGATCCTCCTGACTCAGAAAGTCTCCCCTGCCTTCTTCCTTCCTCAACCCCAGCTTTTCTCAAAGCACAGCGGAATTAATTTTTCTAGCTTGCATCTGGCTGTTACGTGTTCCCTCTGTTATTTACCTTACAGGCGGGTTTTTATTTTGCCACCATCTTTTTTTTAATAGTTTTTACAGTAAGCACAGTACCACCCTTGTGTATTTAGAACATATTTCTAATGCTAATGCAGCGTAACCTCATGTGTCTCTCTTTCCATTAATACCACAGACCCCCAAATGAGCAAAGTTGGGTTATTTATTAATAATACCATCAAATGACATGCCATGAAGGGTCATTGCATCATTATTATCACGTCTAAAAGAAGAAAAAAAAGTAAAAATCAAGTTCCTGAAAGGAAACTTTTTGACTCTGATAATTTGACTCGGACTCTTCAGTGTTGTCTTGTGCACGTGCAGCCCCAGGAGTCAGGAAGCAGGGAAGGAAAAGTTCCAGGAGGTTGCACACTCATCATAGGTGCCATGTGCTCTTAACATGCAGCTGTCATGCTACACAAACACTCATGTCAAGCTTCAAATTTCAACCAAAACACGTATGAAAGAAGATACTTGTTTGCAGAGATATTTAACCCAAGTCTAGAGTCTCCAGCCCGCCTCACAGGCCGTGAATGCTGCTTTTGGAACTCATAGGGCGACGTGCAAACAGGTTTCTTTTCTAGCTTCATTTCTGGCTGCCCTCTCTGAGGCTACGCTTGCAGCGATCAGAGCTGTGACTGCAGCGCTGCAGGTGTTCCCAAACCAGTCAGGTCAAAGCTGGGCACAAAAAGGAGCCACGTGGGAGGCACTGCAGGCAGGGAGCGCGCCTCGGCTTGCTGGAGCTGCTTTTAGCTGCCTTTCTCATCGCAAGGTGAAGCTTCTCTCAGAGCTTTCTGTTCTATGTCAATCGAGGCTGGGGGAGGCACAGCAACCCTACTGGTACCCCTACGGAGGCAGAGGGTAGAGGAGCCCTTGGGCAGTCAGCAGGCAGGAGCCTCTGCACAGGCCTGGATGCAGGGCTGTCCACAGAGGTGGGCGGAAACTATTCATAGGTGACCTCAGAAGAAGCTTCAGGTGCTGTGGGGACTCGTGGGGAAGAAAGGATGCTCCGTGGAGCACAAGGACACACACAAAAAAACCCAGCTGCTGCAGTGTGAAATACGGAGAAGAAATCCAGGAGATTTCTCGATTAGGTTGCTGCTTAGCGAGCAGTTTGGTTTTTATCATGTTTTCCTATTTCTAATAAAGTAGGAAGGTAACAGATGGTTAGTGCTTGCATAGCCCCACGAGACTATAAAGTTCTCATCTTGGCATGGGAGGATCTGTTGCATCCCTAGAATTTCCTCTTTTTAGGTAGAACACATGAGTGATTAAGAACTAGTCTACAGAAAAACATTTTTTCTTGATGTGTTGATATTTTCAATAAATAATATTTCGGCCTCCCAACAGAAATTGTAGAATAGTTTTCTTGAAGAGGACTCTAAAAATAATGAAAAATGTCTTTATTTGTCACCTTCTGCTGCACGCAAATGTGATTTTTCTGCTGCATGTGAAGAATGGGTTTCTTTTGAGAAGTGAAGTGGTGTTGCTTTTCCTTTCCTATAGGTTCTGTCCTCATTCAGCTTTTACTGGGCTGGGCAAAGAAAATGTGGGCAGGTAGCTGGGAAGTGAAATCATCAAACCTAAACCAAGCAATAAACTAAAACCAAAGCAATAAAGCCAGAGCAGTGCTAACAAGTAGGGAGTAAGCTCAAAGGTTTAAACAGTTGTTGGTTGTTCTGGTTTGTTGGTTTTTTGTTTGTTTTTTTTTTAAATTTAATTTTCTCACCAACACTTGGAAGGGATATTGTTTCTTGGTAGGAATTACGACCCTGATAAATGTAAGTCTAAATTAATCATATTTTTTATGCTATGCCTTTTTGTCTGATTGCAGCAAGAAGTCTTTGTTGGCGAAGCTGAGCTTCACCTCATTTCTGACAATATAAATGAAAACTAACCAGAGAGACTTTTCTCACCCCTAAAACAGGTAAAACAAAAGCCTTCTCTCCTGAAGGTGCAGAAGCAAGCACCGGAAAATTCTGCTCATCTGGAAAACATTTCAGAATATGATGAGCAACAAAAGTAGGGGCGAAATATTTTGCAGCTGTAGCTATAGCAAGAACAGCCACTGCCATTCCTGAGTTCTGCTGTCTGTTGAGCTACTGTAAAAAAGCAGTATTTTTATTGCTGGCATCAGGAATATCTTCATCTTGAGACTCATATGAAAGAAAACAAACCACATTTTCTGATAACTGCTTCCCCTGTTATTGCAAGCATCTTCTGTTGCTGCTCTCAATTACAATTTCATCATTTCAAGCCTTTGTTGAGAGTTTTAGAAGCCAGAGTTCGTGTTTTAAGGTGCTTGAGGCCATACGAGCCCATTTCCTTAGAAACACCTCAGAGAACTTGGGAATACTTTCACGGCTCACTGCTGTAATACATTCAGTATAAATTCCTCCTGCTGAAGAGCACGGTAAAAATGATGCAACATATTAAATGCGTATCAGCTTAAATAATGTTTCCACTGTTTTGATGTAGGAAAAACAGGAAGATGCCTAGGAAGGCACAACCTAGACTCCTGAGGACCGAACCCCATAAGCACCGAGGCAGAGGAATGAGTAATTTTGCCAATAAAAATTGAGGACACGAATAGCTGGGGTCTGGCTTGAGAATAAGGCTGTTTCCCAGTGATTTATGAAGTGCCTACATGTCTGTCGTGGCAGTCCCCGAAGCACAGGCTGGCAGCCACTCCTCCCAGCCCCAAAAGGTTGGTTACCATCACACCTCGCTCCGGCTGAGGGCCCACCCGGGACCACATGTGTCATTCCCAGCCTGGGCTTGGATAAGCTGCAGTTGTCAGCACGGGTGTTCAGACGAAATACGCGGGAGGCAGAGTTCTGCGAGATGACGGCAGAGCTCTCTCCTCTTTTGCTCCCTATGGAAAATGGTTGTTTTTCATCACGAGCGCTGGGTAGGCTGCACTACCCTGCTGTGCGGCAGGAAGAGGAGAGGGCTGGGAGGGGAGGCTGCCTTCCTTCTAGGGCTGTCAACCTTTACACCCAAGGGCTGAAGGGGCCATCAGTTAATGATTTATTAACACTTATTTTACTGTGGGCTGCTCTGGTAAAAGCTCTGTTTGCTGTCTGGGCAGTTTCTCTCTCAGCTGTGCTGCTGTAGGATTTTCGTGCTAGAAACGGGCAGTTAAACCTTCAGGAGTGCTATGACAAACTCGCTGAGCAAGCCACAAGTCAAGAAAACTAGAAATCCAATACACAGAGACATGTTTCTTTAACTTTTTTACTGCAGCAGGGAAGGCAATCCCAGGGATCAGGAGTTTGTACTCAGATGGTATTCCAGCTGTCCAGACAACGTGCTAGCTGAACAAACCAGGCAGCAAAGACAATCCTCGAGAACTGTATTTGGACCTGAGCTCTTTATCATGGCTTCAATGGCACAAAGTTATCCCAAAAAGATAGTTCTTGAATCTTCTCTCGCTAGGATGAATTATATATAATAAATAATACTAAATGCTTCAAGCGAGGTCTTGATTCCCACAGCTAAGCTGTTTCTGGTTCTCAACCATTTTGATGAAAGCTAGTTTGGACATATTCCTACTTTGCTCTGTTGTTTACGTTGTTCACACAGACCTGTATTTATCCAGTGCAGAACACAAACTCAGGCAAGCAGTATTTGCTAGTTTTGCCATATTATTTACACCATGCATGGGATCTGCAAACTTTCCTTGTGATTCCTGAATGATAACTATTTTGCTAACAGAACCCCCCAGCTACAGATGTAAGCAAAACTACCCTTCTAATGTAAAAATAATCATCCTTGCAAGAAGTTTTCCAGTGGGAAAAGCCTTCTTGCCAGTGTAAATACCTTCACAAAGTCGTTTCTGCTGTTCTTGCCGCAGTGGTGAAATTTGCAAGTCTTGAGCTTGTCTGTAGGACATTTAGTTTTCTGCTGTGGGAGAATTCAGGGCTCTGAGAGAGGTTTCTGTCTCCTTCCTTCAAGCAAATTGTACAACTTTATCTCCTGCCTTTCTTGCTTTCCTGCTACTACACATTTTACCCAATTTTGAGGGTCTCTTACGGGCTGTCTGCATGTTGCATTGCATAGGACTTTATAGAAACGCCGTTCAAGTTTTTTTTTCTCCCAGGAGAAAAAAGAGTGAACAAAAACCCGCAAAGAAATTGTGATATGGTCGCAAGAAATACTCTTCAAAAATGTCACTATTAATCTAGTAGTCCTGGCAAAATCATGATTTTTTCTTAAGACCTCTATTTCTTACAGTTACCTCTACTCCTTTTAAGTAGTGAAGAGTCTTCTCTCTATCCCACTCAAATTAAATAAATTCCTTTGCTTTTTGTCTCTCTTTGCCTTCACACACAGGCCAGTCTGTCACGCCCTGTTCTACTGATTATCTGCTCAGAGAGAGTTTTCTTGTCAGAGGATCGGCAAAGTCGTATGAAATGTGTGAACAGCCAGAGAAAGACATCTAAGGGCAGTGTGAGAAAGCCAAGACGATTCTAGAAAGGTCAACAAAAATATTAATAATCTCCTTGTTTGCTGGTAAGTTCTAAGCGGATTTTTTGTTTCAAATCCAGTCTTGGTGTTTCTGTGTGCCTTTGATACATGTCTTAAATCTGAGTATCAGTTACTCACAGGATTTACAACCCTTCCGTAAGATGAAGGATTTTACAGGTGAGACACAGAGGCAGAGGGACTGCAGGCAACAAACCAGTTACAGAAACAAGAAAAGAACTGAGGAGCCTCTCTCCTGCATTTAATCGGGGTTTTAGTTGTTTGGGTTTTTTCCCCACATAGCAAAAACTGATGTTTGAGTCACCAAGCCTCAGGAACCCCCTGATTCTCCCAACTACACATAAAATGTTAATCCAGAACAAATGACAAAACTTGGTTCATAATCCCCCCACTTTTAAAAAAAATTCTTGGATACCCCAGCTCTGCTTCTAGTAAAGCAAACTGTTCCAGTTTTGGTGGAACAACAAATGTGTTCTCAGAGAAATGCTGCAAAATTATTTTTAAAAGCGCTCAGCCGCAGCAGTGATGAATTTTCTTCTTTCATCATTTGATCCAGGAGATTCTCCCTGCATGTCATGGCTTACACGGAGGCAGGAAATTTGCTGCTACCCGTGAAGTGCTCTGCAGGCCCTCTGTCTGCCTACTGCTGTGATGGCTCTTCGGGCTTCCTCCTCCTTTTTTTCGCCTTTTAGCAGCTCCCTTGACTACTCTGATTCAGCATCTCCAATTTTTAAAATCGATTAAATATCACAGTGAACCACAACATCTCTCCAACTCTGAGCTCAGGTGAAGGAACCCTAAATTCTGGGCACTGCCAGTAGCTCCTGGGGGGAACTGCTGAGGTGCAGACTGTTGTTGCAATTTACTGCGACTGGGGAGAGCAGGTGTTCCCAGCAGCCTTGAAAATTATGGTGTCAAGCCCTGGAGTCACTGAGGTCCACAGGAGTCCCACATTCATGATAAAGACTGTGGCTTAAGTGGTGCCTTAACCAGGACAAGCGTTTTGAGGCCTCCTAACATCACACCGAGCTTGCCTCTAAGTTTTTTAAGTTGTGTTCTATTTCAGAACATGTAAACATTAATGTATTTTGGTGAAATACATGTGGGAACCCAATCCCCTTTCTCAGTAAATATTTAATGAGCTAAAGAAGACTAGTTTAATGCTGAATTCGTCATGTATTTAATATTTTAGAATACAACTGCATGTATTTTTAAAAAATGTGCAATTCCACCCCATTTCCACACAGAGCTCTTTCATCTAACTCTGTCGAAAATGTGAGACAGCTGCAATTTACTGTAAATGAAGATGGATGTGGAAACCCATTCACCTCGATAATGCCAGGTAGGAATTTACCTTGAGGAATTTAGCACCTTTTGGAAAAACAAATAAAAACCCCATGCCAAGATGGTGACAATGACTTGCCAGTTAAACAGAAATACTGGACAAGTCAAGGCTGATGGTTAGCACTCCCCAGAAAATGACCTTTGCTGTGGTTGCTGCCCTTTGGCTGAGAACAGTTAAACAAGAAGCAGAGTGAGATGCAACTTTTGTGAAGATGCAGCTGTCCTACCAATGTTTCCACAGATCATGCACAAAAGTGGCAAAGCCCTGACTTCAGCAGCAGCTCTGTTTTCCAGCGCTTGCAGGGTTCCGTGATGTTCCTCCCGCGAGAAAATGTTATTTTGTGGCTGGTAATTTGGCTCCTGGACGTACAGCATTCTATCCAGCTGCTGCTAAAAATATGGCCCTTCATTCTCTTCTGGCAGGTTAGAATAGTAAAGAGTATTTATAAGGTGTGTTTTTTCCCTTCCAGTTGAAATGTGCCACCCTTGAATAAAAAGAGGAATAGGGTTTGTTTTTTTTTTTAATATGATGCTTAGTTTAGGTTAATGTTGAATTTCCATCAGGCCTTGAACAGCTTGGTGAAAGCTTTCCTAAAAATAGGAATTATCTGGGGATTGCTTGCATCAGAGGGCTAATGGGGGATTGAAAACCTGACACAAGAAATAAACTATAAATCTGACGTTTTTGTCACAGCCCCAGTGATTTTTGGCAAAACCTCCCATTGCTTAGTAGCTGGATGGTTTGCATCTGTTTTACTCCTGTCCTTTCAGAATAACTTGACAATGCTGCTTATTTCTCCCTGTAGAGGAAATGATTCTCACTGACACAACTTTAATTTTTCATCTTGATTGAGCATGTAGATATCCCTCTTTCCACAGAACTGCCAGTCCATGCCTGCCAAGAAGAAGTGAATCTATTCTGCTAAAATCTTTCAGTGAATTCAGATGTTTACATGTAATTGGACCCCAAATCGCTGCAGGATGACCATGCTAAAGACAGAAATGCACTTTTTCAGGCCCTGTTTTTCAAAGCTTTTCAAGGTACAGTTCCTTTCTGATTGAGCTCTGAAGGCTTGAATAGTGGTTATGATTTCAAGATAATTTTTCACTTCTAACACTTCAGAACCTTCTTCGTGATCTGTAGTTTGACAAAATAATGCTTTACAAAACAAACTCTGGTGAGCAGCTTCCACCAGAGATTACTGTGATTAAGAAAGAACTTATTGACAATAGTTCATTAGTTCTTGAATTTCTCAACCCTTTTCCTCAGAGCAACCTGGAGTGCTGAGCATCACAATGACTGCAATACATAATTTAAGCTATTATTCTCCAAACTGAATGGGGATGTAGAATTCAGTAAGTCAGAAGAGATTCAGTGTTTAGTTTATTGAGATAAGACTGTTGCCTGCACGAAAGCTTTCCGTGCTGCAAAGGGAAGACAATTAGATTCCTCAGGGGCACGGTAATTTGCAATTGTATTCATTTGTAAAACAGAAACAAATGTCAAGTCTCGTACAGCAAAAAGGGCATGGGGCCTTCACAATGGGGCAAAAAATAATCAACCTTGTAGCTTGCTAATAACTTCATTTGTGTGCTTAAGCGAGGCAAAAAGGATGCTTTTGCATGCAGTTTCCCTGTAAGAAATTGATGAACTTGGATGATGCTGATAGAGAAGACTTTACACGCTTCTCATCAGGTTCTTAAAATGACGTACTAGCGATAGAAATGTGAAGTACTAACACTAATAATACTAAAAGAACATTCTGTTGAACATTCCCCTGTGCAGCACAAGGCAGGTGACATATAACTCACTGAGGACTACACTGATAGTAGCAGATAAAAGAATGTGTTTGAGTTCAGGTTGTGCTGAGACTTGTTTTCCCCAAGATGGGAGTTTTGGTATCTGCCACAGCTCTACTTTGCCAAACAAAAATACTTAGTATGATCCTGGGTACTCTGCTTTTTTCAAAGGGCTGCCTGCGTTCCGTAACAGAACATATTAAACTTCATTTCTGCTGTGCAAGTTTATGGCATTTTCTATTTCCTTAACGAGGCCTCTTAAACAAAGAACATCAGTAAAGAAATTGATATTTAACTGTACGATCTGGGTTGGAGCCTGCAAAGAAACATTAGGAAGGAGAGGAGGGAATTTGGAATTATTGTTGGAGAAGAGGGAATTTTCCAGCCCTTTTACTTTGCATGTGAATCACTTAGTCCTGAGGTACTGAAGGCAGCTTCTAAGAAGTCTTGGGCTTCTTGGCCTGGATATGCTCTGGTGCAGAGCATTTAAATATACGCTATTTTAAGAAATACTAAGAAATCTGACCTTGGCAGAAATTTTGAAGTGAAGCCTCTAATTCAGGATAACTGTTTGACAGGTTTTTTGAGATATCTGAGCCAGCTCCTTGAAAGTGCCAGACCCAGCAGAGCTTAGTGGGAGCAGTGGAAGGGACGTGTGGATGCCCTTTAGATGACTGGTGCCCCTATGTGGTCACCCAAAAAATGAGAGACAATATATGTTTGAAAGCGAGACAAAAAAATTACCTAAATCTAGGTAGACCGACTGTAAAAACCTACCTCTTTTTGGCCACGAATTTTTAAGATTCTGTATGCCAGTCATCTTACTCTCTAGCAGAAGATGCTTGGGTTATTCAAAAGCAGAAAACTGATCTCACACTAAATAATTTGAAGAGTGAAATATTAAAGCAATTGATTTCAAGGGTAAAATTCCCATGGATTTCTGAGTGGGCAGAAATGTGCCTCACACAATAGCTCAGCTTTTGTCTGAGTATTACTGCTTCCCTATTCTGCCATTTTAGGTAACAATTTGTTCCAGCTTAAAATGACCATAGAGAAGCTTTTTACAGCATATTTCAAGGCTGACTGAGGCTTGGAATTTTAACTCTGTGATTTCCATCACTTCAGCCGTGCTCTTCCACACCATGCTTCCAGGAAACAATAACCTACCTAGCGTTGGGTCGTACTCCCAGATGAACCTCTTGGTCAGGAAGCGCACGACGAGAGCTGGAGGGACAAAGAGATTTCGTGTGAGAAGGACAAGACATCAACTCAACAGATCTTTTTAAAGCTTTCCCAGCAGAGTTTTCTATGCGAGTGGACGTGCAGCAGCTCCCCTGAACCGTGAGCAGAAGTCAGTGTCGCTCATTGGGGCACTTGAGAACTTGCCCCTGTTTGTGGCCCACTTCACATTTTTGGAGGGGGGCAACAAAACAAACAAACAAAAAAACCCCCGAAACTTTTTGCATCATTAAAGCCACTACTTTGGGTGCTTTAGGTTTCCTGTAACCAGTGGAAAAAGAGTTGGCAGTTTTGACACTTCAAAATGAGGGTTGTTCAAAACAATTTTATTCTTGAAAACTTGCCTTCGGATTGTAAACCTTGTAAGGCAGAAATAATTGGCTAAATAGCTTCCTTCTCTATTTTGGCGTGTAACAGTTTAGCTTCCATCTCTTGCCTACTTGAAGCAAACAGATCAAATGTTTTAAACCAATGGTCAACATATGCTATTAATCAATTTGCAGAAATAGAAAAAGAAAGGTGAGATTTTGGAACACTGGACAGATAGTTCTTAGTTTCAGCTTGTAGATGAAGATCTTGATCTTTATGTTCTTGTTTTTAATTTTTTCTATCCCTCCAAACCCTTTAAAAACAACTTATATAGACTTTGATTGTTCTTGAGTTTAAACCTAAGCAGTGTTTTGAATTTCTAGTGATGGAAATGAATCATTTGCCACTGCAAACCATCCAAAACCCTTTCTGCAAATGAAGCCAGAGATATCACTGCACTAGCTATGAGTGCAGAAATTACAGCTACAGGAAAGGTTTTCCTTGTCATCAGACCTATATAATTGTTCCATTCTTCTTTTGGTTGCAGGTGGACAGCTAAACCCAGTCCTGATCCTTTTCAAAACTGAAGCCAGGAGAACGCCCTACATCCCAGACTTCTATGCCCAACAGCAGGATAAGGCAACAGTCTGCAGAATACATCTAATGAATTAAGATTTGCTTAATCAGGCAATCAGAATATTAGTTTTAAGAAGATTAACTACACCTTATACTTGGAGGGGTAATAAGAAGCTGATCCTAAGGAAATGAGATCACCACACAAGAAGCAATTTGAAGTTGGTATTACTTTAAGTTTCTATTTTCCTTAGGAAATTCTACTTTGATTTTTTTGCTTAGACTTTGCTGAAATGCTGCCCTTGTTCCTCAGAGTAGATGTGGCAATTCTTAGTCAAAGCAACTTTTCAAGTCATGGTCCTTAACCTGAATGTCACACCAAAACAAGATGACCTCTTTATAGCTTATTTTCCATCCATGGTGATGTTGCACCAGGACTTTTTTTTTCTGCACGTTTTACCTTAGCTGGAATAGTTCAAGCATCCTTGTTGTTTTGAAAGTTTGGTCATGATTTTTCTCTAATTGCTCTTACCATCTTCTTTGTCAAGGACAGATTTAAAAAATGCTTTCTTCTTTGACAGCTGTACTGTGAAGGAGAAGCAGTGATGGGCCACCTGTGTGGCAGTGCCTGAGCCTGTGCCTGCACCTGGAGAAGCTAATGAGGAGAGAGAAAAGGCAGAAGAACCTGTCCAACTATTTTTATACTTAAACATGGTCCACTTATTTATGATAACCTTGTACTTGCAGATGGAAATTGCTGCAGAGGGGAGCAGAAATGATGGAGGGGACTGGAAGTCTGTCAAGCACGTCTAAGACAGGTCATGGAGAGCAGCAGCTCTGAAGGAGGAAGGAGAAGAGCTGATTTAGGAGGTGCCCAAAGGTGACAAGCCATAAGAAGTAAAAGCAGAACTGGACTGCAGCTGCTGAGATGAGCCTGGGAGGAGAAGCCCACGGTTACGAAATGGTTCAGGTGTGCAGTGCTGCGGAGGGGAAGAATTAGAGAGCACAGGTGTAAGCTCTGGTGAGAAGGGGAAAGCTAGGCTGTACTTATCTCCAGCACACGCAGATACATAAATAATTACATGTTTAGGACGGAGCTGAATTAAAGAAAGGAAGGGTGGGAGGTGGCTGCCATGCACAGAGTCAGACAGCAATTAGGCTCTCTGCTGGCAGATCTCAGTGGGAGCACAGAAAGCACAGTGAGCCACTTGCTAGGCACTGCTGCCAATCAAGTATTTTTTAAGTACTTTACTTTTCTTTGGGCCCAGTGAAGGGAAGAAAATAGCCCCCTAGCACAACCCCAGTGAGTGGGGAACTATCAGCTTCAGAGCCATGTGCTCTGTGTCAGTTTTGGGGAACACACCTTGGGGCTGTGCAGAACTGCTGCTCCTCCAAGGCTGGCTCTGCTCACCTCCCTGCTTCTGACCCAGCCAATTCCTTCAAAATACTTCTGCTCTCTTCCATGGCAGTGGTCACAGCCCATCCTATCCTATCCTTTCACACATTTTTATGAGGCTGAAGATTAGCAGCTAGCTGCATTTCACAGATGGGGAATGTGAGATGATCTCGATCCAGAGTCTGTTCTGTTTATAAGTATTGCAGACTGTGCTGGACGGGAAATGTCTTCACTTTTGCCTCATTAGGGGTGCTTAGCAGATGGGCCTCTGACATCCAGTTGAGTATTAAAACAATGTATGTGACTTTGCTGCCTGATTTGACTGAAAATAGACATGAGGGAAGAGCTGGGAAGGGCATCCAAGTGCTTGGGCTGTCAGTCTGGAGACCAACTTGCTGGCTCGTGCCTCCTGCCCCAGCAATGATCCCCCAGAGCAGGGGTATTACTGTGGAGCCACGCTGTTTATGTTGAGCTCACTCACTGCCAGATTACATCACTTTTCTGTAAAATAACTCTGCCAGCAGAAGAATCAGGAGTGAGGACATTAGCAATTCACCACACTTAGAGCTGCAGCAGTCAGATTTCTGCTGCTGGCTTAAATGATGCTTTGGGCAGAGCAATCAAATTCCCCCGTGTCCTTAGTGATGTTGCATAAAAGATGAGTTGAGATGGGCATTACTTCCCTCTCACTTGAGCAAAGGTGCATGTACTGTTTGACCAGTCAGTTTCACTTAGACGTGCTTAACTCTAATAACGAGCCAAAAATAACCCAACAGACTAAAAAAAAAAAAAAACAAAAACAAACCAATCCAAATGCTGGGTTTTGATTCAAAATAACATTGAGACTGAGACTGTCTGAAACATTATTTTCTGATTAAATGAGGTGACTAATTCCGATATTCATATTAAAATGGCCATTTCCAGTGCTCATCCTCAAATTCATTTTGAAGCAGCCAAGAGTCAGATTGATGCAGGAGTTAATAGGAGTGAATTTCATGGTCCTCCGCTGAGACTAGTCCAGGCTCTTCCCTGAATGCTTACTGCTTGTGAAATACAAGAGCTTGCAGGCTTGGAAGGAAAGAATCTCCAACAAAGTGCACTGTGGATTCCCGCTGTGTTTTTCGGAGACATGACCATCACCGAAGGGAATTGATGTAACGTCCCAGCAAAGGAAGAACAGACTCATGCCTCCTCCTGCCTTTCCTGACACCCTCGCTTCCAAGTCAGCTGTTTTGTACAGGGTATAAATTAGGGTAGAACTTGGCACAGGACTTTCATTCACTCATGTTTAAAACTTCTGCCTTAGAAGTTATTCTTGGAGAAGAATCATGACTATCTGTCAACTACATTTGCAGTGCAACTCCACTGAAGACAATGAAGTTATATCAGGATTTAACTTGGCATATAAACCAAGATTATCAACCACATAATTAATCAATTTCTTTCAAGCTTGTGTGGCTGAGTCCCTTACTCAGCTTTAAAAGTGCCAGTCCATATCTTTTGGAACTTTTTTTGTGTGTGTGTGATATTTTGTGTCTTGCTTTAGATCTTTGTTTGGATTTAGTAACATATAAAGGCTCTAGCTAAATTTACAATCTGTCTGAATACATATCTTTGTGGATTTGGTATTGTTCCAGCTAATACAAGCTGAGTTTTTTGGGGAAGAAAGGAAGCAGGGTTTTATTTGAAAAACAACCCCCTTCCCAAAACGTTACAGAGTTCAAAGTTATTCTAAGAAAAATAACAGTTTTCCACAGTGAAATAACTGTATGATGACTCTTTTATGCCATGAGAATTTTCAGCTATAAAAATGGTCTGAAAGTAGTCCCATTATTTAACTTATCAACAAGTCCATTCCTGGTGCCATGATGATGTGTCATCAGTAAACCATACTTGGCAGGAGACACCAGAGTGGTTAAAACCAAAGGTTATAAGGATCAAAAGGCACTTTCAGAAACTTTTTCTTAAAAATATGTATTTTTGTTAGAGAGTTCATCCCCCATTCACCTTCTCAGAGGCCCTTCATGTATTGGAATTTCAGTCCCCCTGGAAGATGTGGTGAGTTCCAGTCTGCAGGATGGCAGTGCTGCTGGATTCTGGCAGGTGATGTTCTGCCTCCTTAAACAGCTCTGTTGTCCATCTTTGGGAAATAATGGTTTGTTTTAAAGGCAAAACCATGAGAACTCAATTTGCTTCTGAAAGTGCAGGTCATCTGGGGGTGTCTGTGCGTGGGGAAAGTGTGAACTTGTAACACAGAGTCCTTTTCTGGTCCTGATCCATCAGGGATGTAAACATGCGCTCCTTGCCCCTTGCTCTGCATCTGTGGGTTTGACTCGGCTCTGACAGGATCCCTGGCAATTCAGTGATGTGGGCAAGTGAGAGATGAGCAAGACATCCACGGGAGGAGTTCCCTGCCTTTGCCTCCTCTCTTGGTTTGCTCACTGTGGTCACTTCTGATGTTGGGACCTGATGCAGTAGGCTAGATGTTCCCTGCAGTAAATCTAATGGAGCAAAGCAAGGTCAGCGAGGAAAATAAGGGGGAACTCAATGAAGCATAAAAAGGTTTTGTTTTACACTGCCTTGCTGTTTCAAACTCTGCATGTTTCAGGCATATTTAAGTCACTGTCTTAAGCAGAAAAATTACTGCTCAGAAAAATTACTGTTTATGATTTTATAGTTTAACAGCACAGGGAGGTCCTCCACTGACTGCCAATACAAGTTTAAAAAGTATACATACTTTTATATATGAAGATCAATTAAATATAAATACCAAATGTATATATTCTCACATATATCACGTAGCAATTTATATATAACAGTGTGTGTGTGTATATATAGGTGTATGTAAACTCTGCTATAGTAAATACAGACCAGGACTGAACAGCTGTGGGATGAAATGTGTTGCTTTTGCCTTTCAGGAGGTTTCACTGTGTAATGCAAGCCTTTTTTTTTAATGGTGATGGTAAGGGCTTCAGTTCTGTGGATTCAAATCTGAGCACCAAAAATGGTTCAAAGGTCTTTTTGCTCTGGTGGAATGTAAAGGGACTGGAATACCTGTCTCAAATATCTGTCTCGATTCCCACAGCAGGATCATGGTTGAAACCAACATTCCATGCTCAAGTATTTCAAAACCACTAATATATTTTCAAACGTACAATATTAGGTGCTGTATACTGGATTTATCTTCACAGTAAATAATATTTTACATGCAGAATGTGAATGCAGCAGGGCTCCAAAGGCTGTTTCAGATAATAATTCAGTAGGTTGTTCAATCAGATGTCAATAACTGACCTTCTTTTCACAAGTTGTTTTTGAAACAGTATCCTCCTGTGGAAGAGACAGAGACCATAGTCCTGCTCAGCTGTGGTTTTTAGCAGCCTCCATCAGGTTATTCATACTCTGGCCTGACTAAATGTCAGTGTATTTCATGTCACTGTCACTTTTCAATTTCTACTACAAGGTTTTGGGGAGTATTTCTTTTGTTAGCGGCAATTTCAGTCTATCTCAGATGTAATTGCATTTTGCTGCTGTGGGAAATATGTGATTTTAGGAACTTCTGAGTGGAAAGAGCCTGGGGAAAAGTAACCTGTTTCAAGGAGCTCATCTGAAACTCTGGCAGTCTGTGGCACAGTGTATTTACAAATTCATCTGACTCTCTTAATAGCAGACTGGACTTCTTTGTATGCTCATCTGGATAGTCCACTCTGTTTTTTTTATTGATTAGCAATCACTCATCCCATCCCCACTGAGCAGGGGGATTTCTGTAGTAATGTTCTGCCCACTGCTTTTGGTGCTCAAGGCATTTTTCTACCGTGGTTGCTGCGCATGGAACTGAAGCAGGAGGCTTAATTTACATTACGTTACCCCAATCCATAACTTATAATTACAATGTAAGGTTGTTTATTCCACAGGTCGCCTCTCACGTGAAAGATAAATTATCAGACTGGTGTGTCTCGTGGTTTTGATCATTTTAGGAACACACTTTGTACCATTTCTCTCTCCTGACTTCATTGTATAACTTGTTCTGTCGCCCCTTTTGTGAAGCCTGAACTTTCTGGTGTGCCGTTACTAACACATCTGGTTTTCCAAAACACACTTAATGGCAACACCTCCAGATGTTTGTGTGTCTGAGACAGAGTGTATTTGTGATGGCGTTGTAGGGAAAGTCTTAGGGATGAAATCACACATGAACAACTGTGGCTTTTCTGGAAAACTGACACAGGTAAGGTTTGGATTTCCATGCTCTTTTGAAAGACACTGGGCAGAGGAAAGTAGAATTGGATTCTCACTAACACATTTGACACTAACCCAACCCTTCCAACCCAAGATGAAAGATAAAAAAGTTAGATTTATCTGAGAGGAAAAAAAAATGAAAGGGGTGGAAAGCCTTTTCCTTTAAAAATCCAGCACGCCATTAAGACAATGGCAAGATGGCAAAATTTTCAGTGGCTGTAGCTTTTTTCTATTTTCTTTTCCTTACATTTCCTCCAGTGTTGAATTTAGAAAACATCCTGCTCTCTTTTTATGGTCAAATTAGTTTGTCATCTTTAAAAAGGAAAAAGAAAGAAAGGAGATACAGGAGGGAATTCTATGATGCTTTCACTGGCAGGATGATCTGATTATTGTCAAAGCATCTTTGCATGAATGAATTTTTGTTGGTAAATGTATTTTGAACAGAAAGGCCATTTTTTGCAAGGAAGTTAGGGTTTTAGATTTTCAAAGGAAATGACTCAACACCTCACTGTATGTCTTCAAAGGACTTGCAATTTAGGAACTGCATATTTAAAACAAACAAACCCAGCTTTACTAGCCTCTGATTATTCTTTTATTCACTGCCATTTTGTATTACACTGGAGAAATCTGGGGGATTGACTGGATCCCTTTATCCAGGTGTCACTGTCACAGGGAGAAGGCAAAGGCACACTTTCTTTGCTGTGGCCTGCCCCAGCTCCTCGGCTCCAGCTCACTCCTGTGTGCCAAAGGGGCTCAAACTTGATTTTGCTCTGTCAGTGCTGAGCCTGAAACAAGGTGTAGGCACCATAAGACACTTGAGTGACACTCCTGGGTATTTTGGAGATGCCTTGAATTGTTCCAAGGATGGTGTGGAGCTGCTGCCTCATCCCCTGCCAGTGCAAAGGGAGGACCACACTTGAGCACCAGAAGGAGTGGCCGTACACGCGGCGCCAGTGCTGAAGTGGGGATTTTTGTTTTGTTGTGATTTTTTTGTTGTTGGTGGTGATATCGTTGTTGTTTGTAATTTTTTTTGGTGGGAGAGTGGGGTTTTTTGGGGGTTTTTTTAAGGCTCTCCTCCAGCTTTTGGTCCGATCCCTGCTCTCTTCCCTCTCCCACGTTCAGAAGCCAAGAGATGAACGGGAGGAACTGGAAGAAAGGGGAGAGCAGTGAAGTTGTCTTATTAAAGAAGGTCCACATGTCCTGGGAGGCTTGCAGACCACTTTCCCAGGGAGTAGGAGAAGGGGCACTGTCTCAGGCTTGAAGGAAATGAAGAAATGCTTCCAACAAAGTTTAGAGAGCGTTCTGTGTGAGTCCTTGGTCAGGGTAGGGACTGGTCTGCAGGGCCCAGCTGTTCCGTGAGAGCATCCTGGCTGCCAGCAGCAACCTGGCCATAGACCCTAGCCCTGCCTGAGGGGGAGGCTGCTCCTAAGGAGCTCCAGGAACCTGCGTGCCTGCTGTTGGGGTTAGTACTTGATAGTTCTTAGGGCTGGCTGGTGTTTCAACATCCTCCTGACTGCTGTTCTGGCCAGGAGCAAAAGACGTTTTGTTGTACGTGGAGCGTTCCGGTGTGACAAAGCCACTCTGCAAAGGCACAGCTTACTCTTTGCTGCTAGGCTGAAGGCTTAGAGTTACTCTAAATATTGTATTTTTAAGTTTTATCAGGCTCTAGGGGGTCAGCTCGAATGAGAGGGCGGTCAGCATGCTGAGTAAGGCCACTGGCATTAATGCTGGATCATTGCCTGTACTTGTAATCTTCACGACAGGAAAAGCACCTTTGTCGGAGTGCCTTGCTCTGCTACTGTTTCACTAAGTCAAACGGTGACTAGAAATGGCATAAAGGGACGCAGAGCTCCATATTTCATCTTGGTGGACAGTACTGAGTGTTTCTGTGTGGTCAGGGTCTGGACAGACTAGCTGTCACTCTCTTCTCAGCCTGACTATAACAATTTTCTTATTTCAAGTTACGTATACTATATTAAATGAGACTCCAGCTTGCATCAAGTGAAAACCAAGCCATTCCCTGGCCTTTTCTGTGATAAACTTCGGGTTTTTTGGCGTGCACGCCTTGGCTTTCCAGATTTGGCTCCACAGAAATCTCAGACAACCTGGAAAAGCTTTGCATTGCGATTTCAATCCAGCCAGAGCAGGATATTCAGGAAGATCTTGAAGGATCATATGTCCTGTGCAATTCCGATCTTTCTTTGGCAAAGGAGCTTAGGTGAACACTAGAAGTTTGTACTAGCCCTATTGATTGGTGTGCCACGAATCAATCAATACATGCATGCCTGGAAGGTGCCTGTGTCACAGGAAGATGAGGAATTAAGGCAACAAAATACATTGAAAACTCATGGATTTTCAATGATCCTCTTTTTTTTTAATGAGCCTTGATGAATGTTACATCTTTTTAACACAGTGCACAACATAATATTTATGGGGACCCATCTTTTTCAAAATCAGCTATCAGCTACCTGGTATTTAAGGAGGACGGTAAGGAACTGTTTTCTTTCTGATGGGCCCACTGCCAAGTGCCTGAACCAGACACCTGGAGACATTCCCAAAAGAATGCACGTGAGAAATGCACGTGAGAACAGATGTATCAAACAGTGACATAAGCCACGACAGTTCTCAGGCTTGTGGGACTATTTACTAGCAGCACAGGGTATGATCTTCCAGCTGCCTCCAGCATCTCGTGGACAGTGGTGGCAATTGTCCTGATGGCTGTTCTCATATTTTAGCTATGCCTTTTTGTTTTTACCCTCCCTCCTTTCCTCTGTGTTGTAAGGACACCTGCTCCTGTTATTTGCTTGCCACCTGGAATCTTGAACTTTTGTTTGTACCAGAAATTTAGTTGTTTTTTTTTTTTCAGAGCAAACAGCTTTGCCATTACACTTGGAGAATTAAGAGACACAGCAGGAGGAGCAGAGAAGCTTTTTAAGAGGTTATTTCCACAGTAGGGTTTGCAATGCTGAAGGATGATTAAAGTGAATGATAGAAAAGCTATGATCAGCAGCTGAAGTAAAATGGAAGGTAAACACCATGGATCACATCTTCCTCACAGTAAAAAGAAATAAGATGCAAAGCGTAGAAATGATTAGCTGAAGACCAAAAGCTCAGTCTGAATAAAGGTTTCCTAACGGGCTGTAGAGATGATCATTCCTAGAGGCAAAAAAGTGACCCTAAGGGAGATGGAATTGGTAGCTACCTAATGGTATCTAAGAGTATCACCCCCAGCATCACTTCTTTTCTTCCGTGGAGCAGGCTGGAAGAGCAGGGGTGGCTGGAGAGCAACTCTTCATGAATCACCAGTGACCAAAGCCTGTTCATGTCTGAAGCCTCACTGGTGATCTGCCTGGTCTCACATCACTGCTCATGCCATACAACCTCTCTCAGGAGGAAGACTAATTAATCCCAGATCCTGGAAGCAGTGATTTCCTAAAAGACCATGCTATAATGGGCAAAGATAAATACGGTTAAGTGGTCCAGCCAGTGCACTACAGAGTGCTGTGTTTGGTTCCCAGTGCTAGTGACAGCACCAAATGAACTTAAACTAATTCACTGTTTTGATAAACAACTATCATCTCCTATCTCTGGCTGCAAATACAGTTTTATGAGCACCCATTTGGTGCCTATAATAATGTAGGGGTTATTATTAGCCTTCTGCTTGGAATCTGGACACACAATCCTGGGAACTGTTCAGAGTAAACTTTAAAATTATGTTGTGTGTGTGACGGGGGGAAAGCATGATCTAAATTTAAATGGTAAATTTCTGCTTTCATTTTCAATGCTTAAGGGCATTCAGCTAATGAACATCGCATGTCTTCAAACAAAATAAAAGACACAGTAGTAGATAATGGATGTTGTAAAACCTCTGACTTATCTCAAGTCTGAAACTTGGAGGATTAACATAACTTAGTTTATGATGTTCATCACAGCTGCCAGGAGACCTGGCCCTGCCTCCCCAGAGTGCAAGAGCTACAGGGAGTGTTCTTCTGGTCTCAGTTGAGTAATCAGCTGTACTTAGTTGAAAGTCTGCGTTAAGAGGGAGCTTTTCTACATTTATCCATGCGGAATGATGAGTTATACCCCAAAAGTCTGAGGTGCTATCTGTGTGACATTCTCTTGTCCATAGAAATTACACAGATAAGAAATATAACAAGTCATATATTCAGGGCTTTTTCAGTCATTATCTCATTCAGTGGTTTATCCAGTTTGAAGTGACCTTAGTGATGGGATTTTCTTCATTCCTTTTACATGAGGCTGAAAACACCAAGTTCCTGTTTGTTCTAGGGGGACTTTAAAGATCCCACGGCAGTTTTCCAAGGGGATTGTGTCATCTTTCCCTTCAAGGATCCTCCTCTCCATCCTGAAGCTTGGTAGGTACACGCCACCACAGTGGATAGCAGTGTCAGGGGCTCAAAGATTCCTCAGCTCTTTGCAATTATGGTGATATTAGCTTCTATTATTTTCTCAGGCTAGTGTGATAAACCTCTGATGTTCTATGTCTAAGTTTTATTTCTAGTGCTTTGTTTTAAGAATGCTTCCTCAGTTTCACCCCGTGCTCTTTCGAGAGTGAGCAGAGAGAATATAAACAATTCCACTTTCTCTGACAGCATTTGAACAGAACAGTATACATTTATTTCTCCTGTTACTGCCCTGCAGAGTGCCACAGAGTGGCCGCAGAAATCTGCATTTGCTTGGCTGCCACACAATAACTTCGTATGAGACACAAAGAAACACAGCCCTGGGACTCTGCAATTTGACAAGGAAGAAAACCTCCAACTGCTCATAATGAAAGCTGATGCAGTGACTAGGGAACCAGTCCAAGAGGTGGTTTACATTCCTTGTTTCGCCCAGAACAATGGGTGATTACCTTTTCAGCACTATTAGTGTGCGTGGCAGAACAGACAGGTAGCCAGCATGATGCCCAATAGTATTTAAATGGTGGTGGGCTGAAAGGATGCCCTTTCCCAGTGTAATCCCATCCATTCCTGCCCACCAAGTCTCTTGTCACTCCCCAGTCTGTGGCTCTACAAGTGCACCCACCCAGCCACACTGATCCACTTGTGTGTGGGGATGGACTCTGTGTGGAATTAATGAAATTCTCCTGATTCAAAAGAGGCTCTTTACCCACAACTGGTTTGTTGTGGGTTTTTGTTTGACTGGTTCTTGTTTGTTTGTTTGCTTGTTTCCATTGGTTTTGTTGTTACTTGGTTTGTTGTTGCTACACCTGGTGATTTCCCTCACACTAGAGCATTTCTGGAAATTTTTTTGCAGCCTGTCTTCCTCTTTCAGTCCCCAAGTAGGTGTTGAAAATTTTGGTCATTAGTTTCCTCACCCATTCCTCAGTTTCATCTGGAACTTGTGTGTAATGCGATTGCTGCTGGGATAAATGGATTATCACTGCAGATGGACTGATGCTGACAAAGCAGAAGTGTTTTAGAAATATAAATAGCACTTGGGTGCTGAAACAATGCTTTCACAAATGTACCTTTAGAAGCTGTTTACAGACTGCAATAATAGTCTACTACTGATGGCTCCTTACTGCCTTTAAAAGAGGAAGCAAATTTAGATGGCATTTTTAACTTTCCTGATGCATCCTGGCATAGCCTCCCCAAGGAGACAAAGATGAGCCTTGTGGTCTCACAAACGACTCTGCCGTGGGGTGGGGTGAACTCTTCAGCTCCAGCTGAGTTCAGCCAAAGCTGAAAGCTTGGCTGACCTTTTTTACAGGAGCAAGGGTTATTTTTTAAAGTAGTCTTAAATCCCCTCTTTACTGTTGTGGTTCCATACAGAAGAAGAGATATGGTCTTTAAACTCTACTTACAGGTAGTGTCCTGCCCTGGAGGCTTCTTCTTTAGATGGAAGAGCACCTGGGAGGGCTGAGGCACCTCCTGCTCATCCACCCAGGGCAGATATGATGAAGCCTCAGTGACTGGAGCCCTAAGGGGGACAATAAAACCCAGTAATCCTGCTCCTGTGCCCCCCAGCGGCATTGCTCTGTCGTGCTCCCCTCTATCTGCTCTACCTGTTGTCCCGGAGGATGAGCAGTCAAGGCAGCAACTCCTGCCCTCACCACTGTTATCGAGATCGGAGCTCAAGCAGGAATTCTGTTATTCCACCCCATTCTCTGAATTCCCTTCCCTCCCATTCTTCAGGGCTTAGCCCAAGAGAAGTGGCAAGAAGAGCTGAATAATTCACTGCTCTAAAGGAATGAGCGTGGTCTGGCCGGAAAAGGGGCAAACAATGTACTCTCATTTTAATTAGATGAAGTACAACATAAAAGAGATGTCACTGATTGCTAGAGCAGATAAGAAGGCCAGGAGTGTGTGTTTGGGAAGGCAGAGAAGCAGCAGGCCCATTGCTATTATCAGATAAGCCACTGAGACAGAGAGCGTCGGCTGGGAAAAAAAGGATACATTCCTGGAAATGAAGCTGACAATGAAAGGGAAGAACACTCACATGCCCCTGAAATTATTCCTAGAGAAACATGCATCAGGAGGCTATTTTGGGTCGGGCTGTTAAATTGTTCAGCAGCTGGGAAGTGCCCTGCCATCTCTCAGTGCAGCTGGGTATATTTCTGGGATGGCTTTTGTGCTGAATTCTCCTTTCCTTTAATGCAGCCTGAGGCACAACCTACTGCAGCCATCAAAGCTTGTCCTTTCTTTGTGTAGGTGGAACCTCCTGCCCCAGGGAGTTGTTTAGGTGCAATGAGAGAAGTGAAGTTCTCAAATTGATACGGGCAGCAGAGCCAACCCTACAAGAAAGAAGTTAAGGCTGAAATCGCCGTGCCTGCAACAGCTAAAAACAAGGAGGCTTAGCTTAAGTTCCTGAATTATAGAGTGCTCTCCTAAAGAGAGAGCTTCTCATCTCTCCAGTGTCTCCTGTGTGAGGCTTCTTGCAAATATTTCACTAATTTTTCAAGTGCTTCCTATGCTGTTCATGCCTCAGAAAAGCTTGCCCATGCCTGGAAAACCATCTTGCATGTAAATTAAAGTACAGCTGTTATGCGTCAACAGCTCTTGCGTGCATAGGCTGCCTCCTGGTCTTTGAAACCTGGCTAAACTACAACACTTCAAAACCCTTTGGGAAAAGGACTGCTAGGCCAAATTTTGACTTCTTTGCATAGAGAACTCCTCAAAAACTGTCTGGCTACTTTTTCTCCCTAATCTTTAATTGCTCTCCTGCTTTGTCTGGGCCTTCCGCAGCTGTGTGGATGGTGCTGCTGGAGGGTTCAGGCACTGCTGTGGACTGCTGGCAGATCCCTTGGAACAGACACTTCACAAGTGTCCAATTTTGGTCAAAGGCATCACTCCAAGTGCTTACCTGCCTCTGCATGCCATTCTCACTAAGCCAAAGCCCTCATTCTATTCATTCCACCAGATCTTCAAGCTAATTACTAAAGAAAGCACACAGCCTAACAGAGGAGTAAAACATCCCGGAGACATCCATAAACACACGGCTAATGAAACAAGGACAATAACTGCTGGCTAGGAGTAGATTCAGCTGGTTTTTTGCCCCGCCAGACTGAAGCTCACTTGCCACAGGCCGTGGCCAGAGTGTCCAAGGAATGGCAGATGGACGTGCTGCAAACCACAACAGGCAATTAATGAACCCACAGTGGCACCCAGGAATCTGTGCCAAATGGGTCACGGTAAAAACACTGGTTTAGTGAAATCACAGACTGGGGAGGAGGTGACAAGACAAGGTGGTTAAAGTTCTATAAGGAATGTAGAAAAAGTATGTATAGAAAAATGAGTTTTGGTACGATCCTATTGCCCTGGCCAGCAGGGATTTGTCTGGAACTTTTTCCATGAAAATGTTGCCATTTTAGGCTATTTCCCTCTCAGTGACCCCTCCCATTTAGTGAAAGAAAACCTGAATTACTTCAAATTTAGGTTAAATTTCATGGCAAGCTTCCCCTTTATTGTGCTTCATCTATATTTCCTCAGCCCTTTTAGGAAGGACCTTCTTTTTCCACTATAAGGATCTTAAGAAAAAAAAAAAAGAAAACTTTTCTGCTAACTAAGGTTTGAGCTAATTCTTAGTAATGATGTTCTCATGTCCTTTCTCTCCCCTTACTCATCCAAATGGCGTTGGCCATATTTCCCACAGGTCTTTAGATTTCTGTATCTGAGTCTTGATTCTTCAATACAGGCAAGTCAGCTGTGATCTACCCACACAGAGGACAAGGCTATGACTTAAATTAAATTTACTTTCATTCCATTTGAAAAGATTAGGTAGCAGATAAAACTTTCTTACGTTTCTCTCCAATAGGACTTGATGCAATTATGAGGTTTTTTTCCCTTCCTTTGGTCAGTAAAGTATCAGAAAGAGACGGTTGACAAGTGACTGGGAACTCCATAGGCTTGGTGCAGGGCTGCACAGACCATGGGCCTTTTCCACCAATTCCTGGCAAAATAATTTTTTTTCCACTGCTCTGTAAGGTCATAAAGTATATTTGTCTCCAAAAGCCCAATCTGAGCAAATTCCTACAACACCTTTTGGTCTACGGTTGTCAAAATTTTGGATGAAACCAACTTAAAAGAGTAGGAAATCACTAAAAGGCATTTGAAAGATTTCCCAGTTGCTTCACTGAGGTTAGGTTTTTTTCAAAGGCCCAATTCCAACATTAGCCTCAGCTGAAGATTCTCATTTATCATAAACATAAATACATTGAAGATTTTCAGACGCAAATAGGAACCTGATCAGATTTTCCAGAAGCACCAGTTTTCCTGGCACTTTTTTGCAGCTCTAGAGACATACATATAGTAAAAATGTTGGCCCTCAACCTCTGTTTACAACTTGAAGATTCTGTCATTTTTATTATTTCCAAGAAGAGGTACATTCCCTACTAGCTTTGCAAGTTCCACTGCATCTATGCCAGTTTAGACTTTCCTTGTAGATTTTATAGCAATACACGTAATTATTCCTACAGCTTCCACTTAAAGTAATTAGAAGTTTCGTGCATAAATGTGGAACTGGATGAACAAGAGTATGATATATGGGACAGAAAAACAGACGTGAAAACCACAGAAATAAATCAGGAGCGAGTACGAAAGTGTTTAGAGGTTTTTGTTTCCTCAGAGGTAATCCTGCTAACAATGTTTTTCTGCAAGTGAAAGAAGTATTCGTTTCAGCTGCAAATTCTACCGGCAGTACCCAAATCAAGACAAGTAAGAGAGGCACTCTTAGGTGGGAAATCATTATGAAGTTTCAAACTATTTTGAACAAGATTCTCCAGCCTAAATAAATTTGTGCCCAAGCTTTGCACCCATCTTATTTAATAGACACGAGACATATATTTGGCCACCTGCACAATCAGCTAAGTGCAAGAAAACTGGGAAGCTCAGGCTAACATCTAAGATGTGTTAAGGATCTATTTGCCACAGGTGGCTTTAGCCCCACAAAGATGATTTCTCCAAGATTTTTTTTTGCCTCATTGATAAGGTTAGGTTCCTGCATTGGATCATAATCTGGAGGACCCCATCTCTGTCCCCGGGGTAAAGAGTTGCTAGGGGCTCATGCCCACATTTAAGAATATATTCAGCTTTCAATAATGTTAAGGATATTTGGGTTCCTTGAGAATGCAGAGGCCTTTTGGCATACTGTATGAAGGTTAGGGAGAGCCCAAGGCTCTCCGTGAGTAAATATGGAGCCTATGGTTCTTTCAGAGGAAACTGCTGAGAAAACTTCTCTGCTTCTCTGAGTAAGAGATGAGAGAAATGAGGGGCCAAAAGAATCAGCAACCACCGGCTTCAATTTGTGTTTGTACTGCAGAGTGAATAGTTTACCAGCCTAAATAAAAGGTAAATTTAGGCCTGCCCTATTTGATGCAAGTAAAAAGCAGTAAATTTTAAGTCTGAGCTTTTTCGTTTGCTAACAGAAAAGGCCTGTGTGGAACCAGAGGCAATTTACTGTGAGCAGGAGAGAGAGAAAGAAGCAAGAAATGTCAGTAGAACCCCAGTGGGAAGGACAGCAAACACTGACACAGACAAATGCAGTCCAAAATCCCAGCCAACTGACACACAAGAAAAAAGCAAAAAACTCCAAGAGAGTCGCGTGGTTCACCTTTCTGCAGGATTCCTATTTTGCTGTTTAAGTCCATATCTAAAATAGCTGGGACAGGGGGAGAGAGAAGTGACCATTTAGCACTGGCCAGAGGCTCCTGACCTACAGCAAGGAAACACTGGGTCAGACTGGAGCGAGTGACTCCTCTGATCTTCGGGGGCTCTACCGCACGCAGGGCTATTTCTGACATGCAGATGAAAGCAGAGCAGGGAGTCTCACACAGACAGTGAAGGCAATCCCCTTGCCACATCACCTTTTCTTCCACTCTGGAACGGCTTCTATGCTTTCGTTCTGATAAGGTGAGTTAGGATAGAGGCCTTCAGACCAGAGCACTGGCACTGATGGATCCCCATTTCTTTGGATACCTTGCCTTTCTTTTGCCAGCTGTATGAGAGATCACTGCCAACAAACCCCCCAGAAATGGCCGTGGAACAGAACTGCACAAAGCCCAGGGATTCTGTCATGTCTTGCACGGTCTCTCTGCTTTGCACTCAATCATAGCAGCCTGCTGAGCAGATCTGCTGCCGTTTAATTAGAGCGTCTGGGTCCACCTCCTGGCCTTCTGTAATGACATTAGTCAGAAGTGAGCTGTCTGGTTCCTGCCTCTCCTAGGCCAGCTGAGCTGCTGGTATAGAGCTGGCCAGATTGGTTAATTGCACCATTGACTTTTAAAGGTCAGCTCTTACAGAATCTAATAACATTCGGAAGATTTCCAGAATAAGGTAGGTTGGAAAGAAGAGCCTGCATTCCTCCCACGAGATGCTGCTTGCTGAGCTGTGGGACAAAGCAAGAGCCCTGCAGCATCCCTCAGCTGGCCAGCCCAGCCACCAGGGCCATGGCCAGATGGCAAAGGGCACCCTCAGGGGCAGCAGCTTCCCCTCAGGTTTGGAGCAGCTGGCAAGGCACCAGCTTCTGGGGGTGTGCACCTCAGGAGAGAGGACAGAGTGTATCTGAAAGGAAGTGGTAAAAACAAATTACTCAGCTGTTTTGTCCATATGTAAGGTACTGCATCATATCCTAGAAATTCTCCATCCTTGGAGGATCCTGGTGGGAAAGCAGAATGGTTGCTCAGGCAATATCTGTTAGGTAGAAAAACTCAGAAACCCGAAGGCTGGCTTGGGAACAACACAAATGTTTCAGTAAAGGACGGATGTCCTCAGTTTCATGCATGCTCCAGCTGCTGGGGATTACTGACTACAGTCTACAGTTTACAGGGTTTATTCACCAAAGCTAATAACCTCTGTATCTGAACAGCAGATTGTCTTCTGTTTCACCCTCTTTCACAGCAGTGAGCCTAGCAATGGGCACTGTAAGAATCTCCTCTCTCTTGGCACAGGAGATGAGATAGCTGAGAGCAACTGCTGCCCTTTTTCCCCTCTCTGAGTTCCCTGGCAGGCAGGAAAGGAGAGCCTCAGCTGGGATGCTCCTTCTTTCCTCAAACAGATCCTTTCCCCCTCGTGCAAACACCTGAATGAAACAGCTACAAGCCCTATAGATCTCCAGCCCCTCACTGCTCCAAATCCAGCCTGCCTTGAGCCAGGTGGTCTACACTGGAAGAGCCACAGAAAAGGGGAAGTTTTGAGAGACATCAAAGAGGATCTTTGGCTCTGCTGCTTCCAGAGGAAGAGTAGTCAATATATTTAATTACAGATGGGACTTCCACTTCTCTTCTTGGCAGACAGCCTCGTTTAAAATCTTCATTATCAATTCACAACTGAGTTTCTACAAGAGGAGTAGGTTTTTTTTGTGTGTGTGTCTTTCTGTGGTTGACAGTTTTCTAGCATTGTTTAGCAAGAAAAGGTTTGAACAATTGCTTTTATCTTTTCCTTGATTTTCTTCATCCTTTTTCATCCCTTCTTATTGATTTTTGGGAGAGCTTTTTCCTTTGAATTTTGGCCTGGTTTTGCATGTGCTTATTTTAAACTGATTTGCATGCAGATGATCAACTGGAAATGCAGTTTGGGTAAGATGTTTACAAACTGATATTAAATCACTCTGCTTGTTTGCACAAAACAGTAATTGAATAAACACTGGTTATTAGTTTACTTGCATATTTGCTTTGCATTCTTTCACTTGGTTTCCACAAACAACACAGGGAGATGTTTGTTCTATAGTTAATAGCATTTAGAATAGTCTAAAGTAAGTAAATAATGCAATTCTTGGTGTGTTCCCTTTATAAAAAGAGGTTTTTGTAAGAGTAAGACTTAGGGAGTAGCTTTAATTTTTCTTAGTATTGATGTTTTTCTGATTATTCATATCCTTTTTTTGTTACATATTCACTCACTGAGCCCCTGCCTTTTTTTGTTGTTTATTGTCCTGTTTCTTCCACTATACCCATTTTGCCTACAGCAAGCCATGACATTAATAAAAGAAAGCCTGGCATAAATGCATTTATACTTTAAGTACTGAAACAACACTTATACTTCATATTTTTGTTCCATTCTTTCTGTATCAATGTGAACTTCCATTCACAACAAACCCAAGTGCATGCTGCTGTGTTTTACAGTCATATAATGTTACAACTTTTGATTGGCCTGTACTGCAGTTCAACTTCCAGATCCCTTTTGGCGTTACTCTTTCCTGAGTTTCTTACCCAGTGTCTGTACTGCCTTCCTTCTGTTGTTACCTTGATTTTGTATAAGCTAAATTTTGGGTTCCTAAATCCTGCAACAAGAGCTCTCAAAATATTTTGCCAGTTTATTGCTGATAAGTAATTAATGTTTCCCGCTTTCCAGTTAATGCGTCACAATTACAGACTTGCACGTAGCTTTTCTCCATGGGATGTTTTCAGCTCTATAAGCAAGTTGATATAAATATTTGGTATGAGCTGTTAGATAATTTTGTTTCCACCCACAGTTCTGCAAGATGACTTAATTCATGAGAAGAATATATTTTACCATTTTATGATAAACGTGAGGTATATGGACATGGCATAACCTGCTGAAAGCCACCCTGCAGAGCTGACATAAAAAGAAATCCCCAGTTCTGGACTCCATCAGGTAATGCTACTTTGTGACATTTTACATAGGCTAAATTTTTTAGTAAAGTTAAGATTTTATTGCCTGTAATTTTTTTTTTTTCCACTAATTATAGTTCTACGAGGGAAAAGAGCATTCAGAGTTACTTTGAATGCCATCCTGATTTCATTCAAACTAATCTATCTATTTGTTCCTGTTACTTGAAGCTTCTCTGTAAGCTGAAATTGCTCAGCACTTCTTTTTGAAGTTTGAAATTGTTCCGCTCGCTCGCTTTGTCCTTATGTCTTTCACGTGCTCCTGTTCTGGCTGGCTTTGAGCGAGATCAGGAGAAAAACACTGAGCTTTCCCCACAGCAGGTTCTCTCAGGAGTCTGGTATCGCTTGTGCAAGCAGAGATGAGTTGCAAGAAAGCACCCAGATGTTTCTGCACACGCACCCAGAGCCCCGAGCTCTGCCGGCACCTCCAAGCTGCCCTAAGTACAGTGTGCAGGCTCAGGAGCAGCAGCTGCACCGTGCAAACACTGTGATGTGGCAAGCCCTCCTAACCATGCAGGAGTTCAAAGCAAGCATTGATTAGATTAAACGTCCCTTCAATTTGCCACCAAGTCACTCTCGGTTAGCAACAGCGTTCGCTTCAAGCAACGAGCAGTGCAAGGTGCGTGACAGCAAGGGCATGCCAAAAATTCAGAGGGCAGGTGGGGTAAAAATAGTAGGCTCATAATAGTGTGCCTGCAGTGATCTGTCTAGATGTTGCAAGAATCTTTTTCTGTAGTTGCACCTTACCTTAAAAATTACTTAGGTATCTCTGATATTTGTTTGGATATATATATATATATATATATATATATACACTGA
>VXAZ01005694.1:681802-739859 GCA_013399875.1 Gymnorhina tibicen | reverse complement strand
TATATATATAATTTTAGCAAAATTGGAGCCACAGGCATGGTTCATATCTGTGCATATGGATAACATGGAATAAGGGACCACGTACAATTAAATGGTCACCAAGTCCCAAACTGACTCGTGGTTCTTTAAGCTATGAGCTGCAAAGGACACTGCTCTAGGATGCCAGAGAAAATACACATTTAATGGGACTGTTCTCAGTGATGAGCCCCAGAAGAGTAGTGACAGAACTTGAGAGCACTCTGGGTGTCATTCTGTGCTCTCCATTTGTCTACAAAGAGGTTCCAAAGAGGGAGTGACCACTCTGGCTGCTTCATACCTGGGTTTTGACAGCCCTGGGAAGAGCAGGTCAGAGATCTCACTGGCTCTAAGTAGAGGGGAAAATGGTCAGTGAACCCTGACTGGCATGAACTACATACTACTACTAGTTATTAATCTTTTCAGAGAGTGATGTTCTTGGATTGTAACTTTAGGGAAACATGAAGTGACTAGATTTCACCTTTCCCTCCATAATTATATGTTCTCTTATTTCCCATCCGTACTGAATATTTATCCCACACTCTGAAGTCTGGTGTGAACTCTAATTTTCTGTAGTGCCCCACTCTGAATTTTTTTAAAGCTCAATTTTGAGTTCAGTAGGAATTATGATGAGAGTGAGTTATTGTGCAGTACAATTTTATTATAGTATTTATGTTAGGCCCTAAGCCTGTCTAATGTACCCACTGAACAACATTTGCCCTGGAACATAAACACTGTGGCATAAGTGGCTATTTCTCTTCCAGCCTAGGAAGGTTTGAGGAGGGTGAACTCTTTGCCCATCGTGCTTGATGTTGCTTCTCCTGCTTTGGGCTTCAGCTCTCATTAGATTATGTACTCTAGTTAGAAACTGAAGCTTGGAAAGCTGCTGCACTGCAGGAAATTCATCACAGGGAGAAGCTGCTGGGCTGCTCCTCAGGGGAGTGGAAGACTGGCAGCTCCCGTAATAGAGAACTGTCTTCTCTTGAGCAGCAGAGCTTGAGGGTTTGCTGGAGAGTTACACCTACTGCACTGGTGACCTGGATGTCACCAATAAAGTCTTTCAGGCTGAGAGCTTTTGCTTCTGAGTATTGAATCTAGGATCTGAAAAGGGCAAGGAAAGAGCAAAGACTGGAGGGAGACATCCCTGTCAAAGCTGCAGCTGAGTGTGAGGCTGTTCTAAAAAATCAGTGCAACCGATGAAGCTTGACATTTTAATTGTCTTGTTTGCAGAACTGAATCTGGTAAAGAAGAACACTGTTCAGTGGCTCTGATTAAAAGTTTCAAATGTGCCATGTATCCTCAAACACGTACTAGAGTGAAAGCACTCTCAAAGTGCTAGGTTTGAAGTGGATGCTAGCAAAAAAGGGGGCTGAGGAAACAAGTGAGCTTGTCAGAGCCAAATTAAAATGCTTTTCCTCCTCCAGACTGTCCCCTGAAGAGCTATTATGTTAGAATTTGGTTTCCAAAGTTACCATTAATTTGTGAACTAGCAGGATTTTTATGTTGCAGTTGTTAATGTACCTGTAAGGCTGGAGTCTCTAGTGGTACTTCTGTAGTGGTATCTCTAGGCTGTATTTGACTTGCACCACGGCAGTGACTAATTTAGGTGGAAATTAAATGAGTGCAAGGAAGCACGGATGTGTTCTTGAGCTCCTTCTAGCTGTGCTAGGGCCAAGATCACTAAATTTGATTTGCTAAGAAAAAAATCTCCAGGATGATGCCCTCCACCTCAAAGATTCTTGGTATTTTCCTACTTAAATTCATTCTTCTCTGCCAGGAAAGAACACGTAACACCCAGGTAACCTTGAGCACAGATAAACAGACAGGTGTTGTTACAGTGCAAAATCTGCCCACGGTTTTATTGCCCCCATGGAACACGGTTGCTGTAGAAGTGTATGTGGGGAAACTGTGCTAAAACTGCCCCTTTGAAGGTACTAATCAGAATCTGTCAGGCATATTTTGACTGGAAACAGTTCATGACACAATGAACGTATTTTTGGCCTTAAAAGGATATTAAGACATGAACAACAATAACAAAGCTTATTTAATACCAGTTATATATTTTTGTTATGAAAGTCAAGACAGCATAATTCTCATCAGGGACTACCCTTGATCTACTGACTACACAGTCCACCTTGGAACATGAAATTCCACAGGACAGCAAAGCTTCTAATTCCTGGTTGCAGGCTGGGGTTGTTTCAGGCCTGAGTGTTTACTACCCAGAGACTTGTGTTTGTCAGCTGCACATGAACATGGCCTTCTGCTGAGCGAATAAAAGCCTGATATTTATGGTCCCACACTGCTGTAGGATGAATGAGTCACATATTTACCTGCAAGATTAGACACCAGGGACCTGTTGCACAGCAAACAACCATGCCTGTAGGTTCTGAAGCACTTGGGGGCTGTAAAGCACTAGAATAATGATGCTGTTCCTCCTCAGTAATGTCAAAAATGTCTTTGCTATTCAAATACAGCCTCCAATGATATCTAAGAGAATATCTGAGGAAGATAAAGAGAACCAAGGACAGGAATTGACACGCAAGTAGGCTGGCTAGTTGTCACAGTTCAACATATCAGGGTATCAGATTGTTTCCTAGACCTTGAGCTGGACTCACTGTCCCCGCAGAGAACTTAAAAATTTTCCTGGTTTCCTGGTGTCAGAGAAGATCTAAGAGTTTCAGAAGACAGGAGAAGAGAAGGGCACAGAGATGCCCTGCTCCCACTCTACTTTAGGTCAATTGCAGGGAGGAAATTATTTTCTGCCAGAGAAATTCCTGCCTTGGAAAAAGTTTTGATTAAGAGCACCTGTCCTGTTGGCTCAGTTCTTTGGTATCCAGTGCCATCTGCTTCCTGGGCTGTGCTTGCTGCTTGTCTGACGGCACAAGGAGCAGTGGAGAGACTTGGTTCAGGTGGCAGGTATGAAGTGGTGCTAGAAATTCCCCGCAGTGCCTTACGTGGCTCTAGCAGCCACTTAGAAAAGCGTGGGTCTGTCTTTGAGAGGTCCTGTCTCACACCAGCCAGCCTCCTGTAGCTGTCCCAGGTGGCACCAGGTGACCCTGTTTAAGCAACCTCATAGAGCCCTGGCTGGACATGGAGACTGCAGACCCCTCATTCCCACGCGAACGTGAGCATGCAGGCGTGTTGGGCTCTGGTATTCCAAACCGAACCCTAGTCTTAAGTCTCCCTCAACATCTCCTCCACAGGAGACTTTTCATGGCACTTGGCACCAAATTTGCATTCACAGGGTGTCCCACAGCCTTGGAGTAACCATGGCCCCATAATAATGCTCAGCTGATCCTATGAGGGTGATGATGTACTCTCAGAACATTGGGATTTCTACTTTTTTCCTGCTTCTTGCAGATGAACATGAGTTGCTTCCTACTAATACCTTTGATTTGCATCTCTAAGGATTTTCCTCCTTACAAGATTGCAAATGGCAAGTGAGTCAGAGCCCACTTAGGAGATACCCACCTGTGACAGCGGCAGTGGTGCAGATTCATAATCCTACTGGATGACCCAAAACTAAACCATTTCTGTGGATACTGCTGCGGGAAAGTTCATAAACCACCAGAACAAGGTTATAACGTCAGCTTGGGATGACCTTTGAGAGGCCAATACCCACAGTTTATCTCATCTTAAATTGCTCCCACGGGCAAAACACCGGTTTTGCTTTTTAGGCAACCAGTGGGAAAGCAACTCCGTTGTGAAAAATGAAGATGTGCTGTTTTGTCAAAGGCACTTGTTTTCTCTGACTGGGAGAGGAATGACATTTACACTCAGAATGAGATTACTCTGTCACAGAATTATTTGAGAATTAAGAAGGGAGAAGGTAAAAGGTTTTTTTTAATAAATATTTTACAAGCAGTGGACAGGAAAATTAGATGCCATTGCCCTCTGCTTTGGCAAGATCCCTTTTTTCCCCCCCAAAGGAAACATAAAAAGCCAAACTCAAAATAGCCTCTGTCTTACAGGAAATATAGGAATTGCTAAACCTTACCCTGCACACAGAACTTCCCCTCTTCTCACTGCCCAGCCACAATCCTGCTTTGTGCAAAACAAATGAATCAAGCGACTGGAAAGGCCCTGATGAAAATAACATACACGCTCTTACACTGGCGAGATCAAACAGAAACCTTCCCTGCAAGAGATCAGTATCAGCGTTTGTGACACTACATAAACCACGGTACAGGAAGACAAATCCCACCCCTTAAAAGTAGACACTGACATAAAGCAGAGCAGGTCAGACAGGGAGCAGGAAAAACTGTACAAACGCTTCGGGGTTATCCCCTACCATGAGGTGATTCTAGTACTACCCATTCATACTCACTAACGTTGGTTGGGAGGAAGAGGGGGGAAAAGTGACACGGTATAAAATCTTCAGTGTTTTGCAATTGATTTGCAATTTAATTTAATTTCAGATTATGTCCTGTGCGAGAAGGGGAGACCTTCACCTCTACTGCTGTCCAAATCAGGGAGTTAGACAGTTTTTGTGACCGCTAAGGTAGGACTTTAGAGTTTTCTTACTTATGCTACAGCTCTTTATCTTGGAAAAACAGACTTAAAAGTTTGGACTAATTCAGGACACATTCCTTGTTTGCGTTTGGAACAAGAACAAAAAAAAATTTTTCTGGATTCTGATAAATTCCTGCACACCACGGACAAATAAAACACTGTGATTTATTTCCATAATTCTCATAAATTTTCCTTCTCACCCCGTAGTGTAAGCTTGCTTTCATTGCCTGAGGTAGGAGTGATTGAGGAAGTCAAGTATTCAGTCATTTCATGCTTGGTGCTATGACATTGCATCTCTTTTGCCTTAATTTTCTTTGGAGCTCTTTTTCCTAAGGATGCTGCTGTGCTCTGGATTGGGTGACACTTCATGCCTTTAGTCTCCACACGCTCACACTGCTAAGTGTGTGCTGCTTCAAAATGTAGTCTGTAATTACCTGAGCAGGTAATTTACCTGCTTTTCAGAACACCAGTGCTGCTGCTGTACTCACACACTGCTCTTTGGTCTGAGGCACCCTTCAATGCCCAGCTTCCCTCTTATCTTGCAACTTTAGTCCTCACCTTCCCAGTGTGTACTGAGGCTTAGAGGCTGAAAGGGGAGGCTCTTTTTAACCTGGGTTCCCAAACGCAGACCTTAAGTTGCAGGAAGACAGGCCTTTGAACAGGTTAGGAAAATGTTTGATAAGTACAATTAACAGAACTGCAAAATGACGCTCCAAAGAAGTGAAATACTTCGTTTGTATTCCTTGCAGTCACTCGTGACCTTTTTATTAATGAATGCTGTTTTTGCAGCCAGTCTATCAGTGACACTTGCCCTCCTTTCAGAAATATGTTGTGATCCTTATCATGTAGCTGCTGTTTGTGATAGCAAAACGGCCTAGAGCAAATATCCAGCTCGTGTAATTTGGCATAACTCCATGGAAATCACTGAGGCTATGAATGCTTCTCCGGGGACAGGATCAAACTCAGAGTATTTGTGTATCTGTTTTTTCAGGAACGTAGTTTCATTTCTGAATACTTCAAACACACACTTGTGATTCAAAAATTATTTTGACTTCTCTTGTCTCCCCAAGAGCTTGAAAGGCACTTGCCATTCATTTGGTTGGAAAAGAACTCCTGACCAATTTCACTCTCAAAGATTATTTTGTTTGTAAGCCGCGAGGAACCAAAAATAGCTGTGTAGGTAGAGGAGAATGGCCCTTTTATCCAGGCCCTGCATTTGAAAGTTGTGATTTCAAGAGCTGTGGCCAAAACCAGGAAACGGGCAGATCAAATTTCTCATGCTGTTAGTGCAGTTATATTACCTTAGGGAAGTAATTATTGCCTCACAGTTTGTTATAACACAGCGAACACAAACAATTTAAAATCACTGTGTAGTGCACCTTCTTCTGACTCTCACAAACCAGCAAGGGACCTTTCCCTGCCCAGAGGTGCTGACAGATCTGCGTTCCCAGGGACCTGGGACGCCAGGGACAGCAGTGCCACGCACAACCCAACGTGCAGAGCCAAGGCCACAGTCTTATCTTCACAACAGGCTTGAGCACCACCAGCGTGGTGGCCTGATCACCACCCACAGAAGCTTCCAAGAACTCGAGTGAGGCTTCAGGCTGGAAAAAAATGGCTTGTTGCTGGGCTGATGGTGGACCTAGGCCTGGAGCCGGGACACAGAGACAGCTCTGCTGGGCATGGTCTCAGTGGTAATCCCACTGCTCTGCGTGGCTGCTCCTACTGGAGATGTATTTGCTTAAACACCCCGACTGCACCAAGCAAACTGGAGAGAACATGTGACTCTGTGCTCAAATCAGCAGCACAAATCCCAGTTAGACCCAGTTGGGATGTGATGCAGGCAGCTACAAGCCGTAATGACTCTCCAGCATCCTGGCTTTTCTCCAGATGCATTTGGATGGGAAAAGGCTTTTGACCAACAGCCATGTGGGATAGATCCGAACCAAGGATGAAAAATAGAATAATCTTGCTGCTGCTTTCCCACATACCATTTGTTAGCTCCCAGCATGAAATTTTCAGTTCACTTTTAGCTAAAAGCTAGTCATTGCCACTAGAAATGCTGAGCCCAGGGAGTTGGAAATGCATTTATTAGCTTCTCTTTATGACCATTTTCTTGATTCCCCAGCTAGCAGCAAAATACTCCGAAGATGAATTTCACTCTGTTCTATGCAGACAATATACATAAGCAACTCCCAAGGGCACAATGAGATAGACAGCGGAGATGCATTTTCATGAAAAATTATTTTCTATATTTTCAGGTTTCACGAAGCTGCTTTATCTTTAGGTTCCTTCTATTAGTTCTATAATAGCGTATCCCAACTTTGAAATTAGTTTTTTCCCCCATCCTGGTTCTCCCCTTAAAGTACATTTGTTTGGGTTTTTTAGTGCACCTCTTTCTTACCTACAATCCTACAAGCACGAAGATACGTATCACTTTTATTCTACTTTGTTACCAAATATTTATCATACAGAATGAGGAGGGAATCTGGTTTATGGCGTTCACAAGCGTTCAGAAAACTTCCATCACAATTTTTAATTCATTTCAGCCAAGTCTATTCATTGTTCTGCTCAATTTTGTGTCAGATTATGAAATCATTTGTACCCAAGGAAATGTTTTCTGACTGGAGGAATTCCTCACAGTGTGGAAGTGAGCACTCACAGAGCACGTACAAGTTAAAACACACTCTAGCCTCAGTGTGATACATGTCTTAGGTGGTTTCTCCATGCCAGGGTGATCATTACTCTTGAAGATGCCTCTGAAGTGCAAAAAGGTTTTGCCATCACTAGTGTGTAGTAAAATACAAATGAAAAACCTCTTTGTGTTAGTGTTACTACAGCCTTCACTATCAGCCATATTTGGGATATGAAATGGATAAATATTTACAAATAGCAACAGCACAATCTAAAGATGGAACGAGTGGCCTCTGATGTGAAGCACGTTTTATCTTTGCCTCTGGAACAGTGTGGGAGGGGACCACAGTGCCTGTCTGCGTCTCCATCTCCTCACTTGCAAAATTCAAGTTGTTACAAGACCTTTATTGTATTGTGGTAAAGCATCTGCAAAACTTTAGGCTTTGTGAGCTTCATGCAGGGTTCCAGCTTTGAGCAGCTGCTGGAAATGTGTCAAGGAGCAGAATCTGGCTTAATGAGGTTTCCCAGATAATCGAGTGGGAGTGGGGGCTTCTGCCCCAGCTAAATGTCATGGCAGGGGTGACAGATCTTGAAACTTCTAAAATGTTCAGGGAAAAGCTGACTCTCTGTCTTCTGCGATATTTATTATTATGTGACTATTCTTCTTTTCAGCCAGTGGCCCATCTGTCTTCCATGGTTTCATTTTTCTCAGGAAAACCTTCCAAACTCAGAGAAGATGGACTTTGTGGTTTTTTTTTTTAAAGCCATGACAGACTCTGATCCATAGAACTGGTTTTTCCCCTACCTTTTAATGTCATATATTTTTACAAGCCTTTCATAATGGACTTGGAAGTTGTGCAGAACCTTTACAAGAACAAAAGCTAGTTCAGAAAGAAATGAGAAATGCTGCTTTTACCACCAATACAGTGGAATAGGGGTGAGTTTCTGAGCCAGTCCAATGCCCTATTTAAGCTGAGAATTGATTTGTGTGTCGGGATGTGCCCAAGGAAGGGTGACAGAGATGGTGAAGCGTCTGGAGCACAAATCTTACGAGGAGCAGCTGAGGGAGCTGGAGTTGATTAACCTGGAGAAAAGGAGGCTCAGGGGAGACCTTACTGCTCTCTACAACTCGCTGAAAGGAGGGTGTAGCCAGGTGGGGCTTAGTCTCTTCTCCTGAGTAATGAGCGATAGGAAAAGAGGAAAACGGCTTCAAGTTGCACCACGGAGATCTAGATTGGATATAAGGAAAAAATGTTTTCACAGAAAGGGTTGCTGATCACTGGAACAGGCTGCCCAGGGAAGTGGCTGAGTCACCAGCCCTGGAGGTATTTAAAAGACATGTGGGTGTGGCACTTGGGGACCTGGTTTAGTGGTAGGCTTGGCTGTGCTGGGTTAATGGTTGGATTTAATGATCTTAAAGGTCTTTCCCAACTTAAATGATCTGATTATTTTTGTCTGGTTCTGTACTAGCACAGAGGAAACCGGCAGGCCTGTTGGTTTTCTGTTGCTCTTCTTTCACTGACAATTTTAACTAGCTTGCAGAATAGTCTAAACTTTTTCCTAACAGGAGCATATTCATTTTCCAGTATAAAGTGTAATATTTTCATTTTCCATTACCAACCACCAAAAAATAATAAAAAAGCCAGCAAAAAGATTAAAAATATGAACAGTCATGTATTTTCTGAGATTTTTCCCAAGACCAAATTATTATTTTCTTAAACACACTCTATTAATAATACCCTCTAAGATCTCTTGAAATCTTCCCCATTTCAACAGGATAAGCTACTGCTTTTGGCAATATTATTTGCTATTTCTTTCACACGAGCACTCACATAAAGCATATCAGCCTGTCCTAAAATCTCACTGATTTATCCTTTCACGCTCAGCCAAATTAGGATGAAATTGCAGTTAAGAGTCTTGTCTTCCCCTGATGTGTGATCATTGCGCATTTTATTGCTGTTAATAAACACTGACATTGCACATTAATTGTCATTACAGACTTAACTGTTTCATTTTTGAGAGCCTTTGTTCTGTGCAGAGCCACAAGGTGCAGCTTGTCTCTCCAACATCTGTGCCACCGACGGAGACAGAAGCCTTCTGAAATGACACCCAGTGACCTGTAAGCACTGAAGCACTTCACACTTGGTCTCCCCAAAAAGTTAATTTTATTGCAGTTGGCACAGTGACATGAAGAGAGACCGAAATGAACAGGCAGCAAAATATAGCTAAGCCCATTTAAAGAAAAACTGCTCAAATTCATAGTACAGCCCCAGTTTAATTACTGATCAGGCTGTATTTATGCATGGTGAGAAACAGCTTATTAAAATATCTAAATGTAATTATCTCATCTCTGCTCTAGACAGGTCTGACTGTCCTTGTACAAAAGCTAGCACGCCAGCTCATTTTTGGTATCCGTAATCGCAAGCTTTTCCCAAGCTGCCTAGCAGGCCTTTGGTGTGTAGAAACTACGTCTGCCTCCTTCTTTCAGTTTATCAGCAGAAATAACTGGTTTCGTAAAACTCTGCTGCAGCTTCCTTGCTTGAGCACTCGGACTGATACTTTCTGGGCTCCCCAGCCCATGGTATCAACCAGTCCCATACAAAGAGTTGTTTATTTTTAATGTAGCCCAGTTTGGGTGCCTCTGCAAGGCCGGGTGCCACATGCCCTGCTCACGGCATTCCCTAGGGAACTGCCCAGACCAGCGTTTTAGGGTGGGTCACACTCCCACCATACAGTCTTAACCCCTCTTAGAATCAACAAGCTGCCTTCAGAGCACCCAGCCATTGGCCCTGATCCCCTGCAGACCCCATGGGTACTTTCTTTCTCGCAGTTTCTCACACAGAGTCTGTGATCTCGTGTAGGCTGTGACAGCTTGAAAGAGCGGTGTTTCCACAGCCCAGGAGCGTGGGTGGTCACTGCATGCCATGGGAGAGGAATGGGAGAGTGCTGAGGGGTCTTTGAGAGTGCAGGGCTGATGGGGAGGTGCTTTGCCCTTCATCCCTCTGCTACAGGAACAGTCCAGAGGAAACTACTCCCCAAATCCCACTTGGAGAGGAGGAGAAGAACACAGTTGTTTTATTCCATCCCATGCAGACAACCAAAGGACCAGAGCTGGGAGCAAAGCATGCAGATAAGTTATTTGACAGGGTGGATATACTCTGAACAATTTTTTTTTTTTTCCTTGGACCTTATGTATACAAATATGACGTGAGTTCTCATCTGGTTGACTCAGTCTCTTTTTAGATTTGTGCTAGGTAAACGCTTCATTTTATTTGTCCACAATTCAACAGATTTGTAGCTTTAGAACCAAACACATGAAGTTTAAGAGAGCTTTTTATTAACTTTTTCCCTTACTTATCCCAACACTGGCTATTTATTTTACAGCTCCTAAGGTGCCCCTCATATCCAAATATTCAGTGCTGTCTTCACCACCTCTCTACCTCCTTAGCTGAAAGGTGACTCAGATATTACAGTGCAAGTTGTTACACATTCCTTTCAGGGATATTTAGAGAGATGCTTCAGCTATAAAGATTGTAACCAGATCTCAGTCTGTCTGAAAGGCCGCTTATGTTTGGATCCAATTGTTCTGGTTTATATCCATCCCTAGGAATGTTTAGTTATCCTTTAACTGTAAATGATGTTATTCATATGTGTACTTGCTGTAATTTCTTCTGCTATAAGTGACATTTCAAGTTTTGCTCTCAGGGAATTAGGGTAGAAATCCCCAAAGCACTTAAATCACTTGAGTGTACTGGAACGTTTCAGCCATTGCAAGCTGTGAATGTTAGCCTTTTCCATCATGCTGACAATGTTACTTAGGAAAGCCTCGTGGCAAATATCTAAACCCACCACAACTTTAATAAAAACTCAAACCAGCATCACCTCCCCGCTTCCAAAATTTCAGCAAACTTCAGACTCTGACCACAGGGGCAGGAAATGTGAGTCCACTGGTTGTAACTTCCTTGGAAAAGGCTACTCTTAATTGTAGTACCTCCTCTTCAGAGTGTTTCTGATCTGAATTCTGTTGTTCTCATTAAATGACAGCAAGCTCGCTGTGGAGTACTCTGAACAGGAACCCTGGGAACACAGTGGGAACTCTAAAGCAGGCACCCTGGGCTGCACTGTGCCATCCCTGCCTGTGCTTTCTTCTTCCCTTCTTCTCCCTCTCGCCCTCCAGCTGCTGTTCTAAGCTGGGGTTGGTGCAGTGCTACAGCTGCAGCTGCTCCGGGCAGTCCAGCCCCTCCCAGGGCCAGGGTTCTAGTGATGCTCTCCAGCTCTGCTCCTTACACGAGTGGGTGCCTTCAAATGGCTTCAGGCATGTTCAGAGAAACTATGAATGCAGAGATCCTGCCATGTAAATGTGCTGCTCACTTGCTGTCCTAAGCCATTGTATCTATTTTGTCATGGTGCTGCTTCCATTCAAAGGGAGCCTAGAGCAGTTCCAGCAAAGGAACTGCTTCCCCAGGGAGAATCCAGCACGACTTAGAGAGGATCTGTTAGGCAGAACAGAAAAACTAAAAAAGCGAGTAGAAAATATTTACACTTAACTATAACTGCTCTCTAAACTTACATTTCTACCATCTCAGCTTCAGGTGGAAATATTGCTTAGGTTTGCCAATACAGCATACATAAAAAAAAAAAAATCTTTCGACGACAGCTTCAGGTGCATTGAAAATAATACTTAATTAAAACCACGTAAGTAGATGTCAGCAGTAGCCTCCAAAGCTTTGACATTAAAAAAAAAAAAAAAAGCAGTTTAAAAAAGATCTCTACAACTGCCTCTTCAATGGAGGATGGTGAATTAATCTACTACTTTCTGAAAGGTTTAATGTAATAGTTTTATTATTTAGGAAAATGAGCAGGTTCAACCACTCCACATATTTGGGAAGAGATCAAATGTAGATGAAAGCTCGCACTTCAACCCTTATCAACGTTTAATGAGACAATTTTACAGAGCTGCTGTACCTTCTCTTATCAGCAGCCTCCTAAATCTCCTGGATTGTTAATGGCTTCTGTGAAGCAAATCAGATCAGCATCTGGTGTCTTGTAAAAACCAGTGCAGCAACATGTGCCGGTGCCTGAACAAAATCTGATTTTGAGGTCTAAACGGCACAGAAATTTCCTATTCGAACAGCTGCAAATATTTTTGCTTCCCTTTTTATCTTTACTCCTCTCATCAGTTTAGGTGGAACCCACAAATCCAGAATATGTTGCTCTCACATTTTGCCTTTAGGAGCAGCCTGGAGTGAGGGATGTCCTGGGATGTGGCTGCTGCCGTGGAGCTGCAGGGCTTTGCCTTCAGCGTTCCCTCCGCCCAGCTCTTCTCGTTCAAAGACATATGCAGCCACGATGAGACCATGATGGATGCGCCCTCAGCACAGCCACAAGTGTCTGCAGATCCACCCTAGCATTCCTCTCGAGCCATCTGACGAGCTGGCCCGGAGGAAGATGAGGAGTCGGCGTGCATCCTCATGCTCCGTGTCGGCCTGCAGCCGAAAACCATTGTGTCCAGGGTGTTCTTCCCGACGGTCAGGACACAGAAAGCAGCTGTGTGTGTCCCCTGAGCTGCTCCTGTGGTGCTGCTCGCCAGCCACATCTGCAATGTACCGGGAGGATCATGTGCTGAGCCTTTTGCAGCCCCGCTGAAGGGAAGCAGCCTCTAGGTGAGGGACAGCAGTGAGGGATGTACCGCTGTGGCCACCCTGGGAACCCAGCAGGGATCAGAAGAACCTCCCTTAATCAATGGGGAAGTGAATATTCCTACTTAGGGTTTACAATACAAGTTGGAGGGGAAAGGACAGGAAGCCTCTTCTCACCTGTGCTAAAAACTCAGCTGGGTTTTGTTCTGAACGGACAGTGGGGAGTAAGTGGAGCTGAGCAACTTCCCGCAGCTGGAAGGGGATGGACTGGATGAAGCAGTTTGCTGCAGTATCAGTCCAGGGACAGGAGGGGAGGTAGAAAACGAAGGAGGTTTGTAAGCAAAGCAATAATAGAAGGAAAACTCAGCTTTGGGGAGGCTGAAACCACTTGTCAAATCAGCAAGCAGTCTGCTCTGAAAGAAAGGAGATAATTTTTTCAGAGAAACTAGAGAAAATTCCAGCGATTCTGGCAATTGTGAATCACCCCCAAACTGCTGCATTTTGGATGGAGAGTGTTTTGCAGCTGTAACTAAACTGTCCCACCCGATTCTGGGCTGTGGGACTGTGTGGGAATAAGGACGTGCAGAGCTGACAGTATGCACACGGAGCAGAGACCTAGGTGCACTGAGGACTGTGCACATAATTCAGTGTCTGAATAATTATCCTGGTGGAGAATTAACCTCCAAAAGCGTGCTACAGAGCTATTTACTCTGCAACTGCAAAAGCTACACGGCTAAGTGGCAGCCCATGAGCAGAACTGTCTGCTTTCTCTGATGGCATTAATTGTAGTTCACATCATCCAGCACCCCCGTGACATGGCAGTTTCATGACTTTGCCTCACAGGTCATCAGAAGAGCAGTTTAGGCAATCTAAGTATCAGGTGCACTGGTATCATTCCCCTGGTTTTCAGTTGACATTTCAGAAAATAGAGCTATTTTCTTGAATTATAAATAGAAGAACGAATCAATTAGAGTAAATTGGGGTTAGAATGGGCATTTCAGTCATTCAGTTATGGATGAGCGTCACAGCACACTCAGATTATCTGCTTGTCAGACTTGTGAGGGTGAATGTGCTATGTCAACTCCCTTTTGTGAGTCCCTGACGTGCACGATGGCCATATCCTCACATTCTTTCACCCATTCTTTTCCAGGCAAAGCACCCCTTAAAATCCACAAGTACGTTGCTGTCTACCCAGCAAGACTGAGACAAAGAGAGAATATCTGCAAAGTCAGCTTGATTCAGTGCTCATCAGACAACACACAGGTGTCCAAGGCACGACAGTACTCCCAAAATACCTTATACTTTATTTAATATACACTATTATACCTTAAAAATGCTATGACAAACACATGGGAAGAGTTGAGGCAATCTTATTCTTCCTTTTTAACTTAAACCGGGGAATAACTTTTGACTGAAGAAGCAGCTTTGGCACTTCCTGATGTTTTTCATGTTCCTAATCTCTTTTATTTTCACTCTATCAAAGCAATCTGCTATTGATTTCTACAGTGCAATGTCTTCTTCAAAGACTGTACATATTTGTTAATCTAAAATAGAAAACAACTTATGGATGAGGCAATTTTTCTTTTAATACACTATTCACAAAGAAGGCAAATACCTGATAGGGGACTAATGGCTTGAAGGATTAGTCTCAATGACCAACCACACTCTCTCCTAACTCTCTGTGCCTGTATCTGCACTCCACCTTTTGCATATAAAAGCTTTATTTACATGAAATATAATGTAAACTTTTTGGTGCATAAAATTAATGGGACAACCATTTTTTAACATTAGTCGTTATATTTATTTTCTTTGTTACTAACATGCTTGCTAAATTTGTAAGAAGACAAGCTTTAAGTATTTAGCATTCAGGTTGTCCTTAATACCTCAATTTAATTACTTTGAGTCTATTATACAACCTTTAGGGACATGATCAGGTATTATTTTCCCAAGACCCTTTCTGTACTCTTAGGGAGGGTGGAGAGCAGATTCTTGATAACGAATAAGTTTCTGTATATCAGAGATCAGTTTCATTGGTTGCAGAAGGTGGACACCATGCAATTCAGTTTTGGATCTGATTCTGTGGAGCTCCACCTGAGAAAAATGGCCTTAATACCTTTGATGCTAGTGAATATGTTTAGTAAAAGAAAGGTCTTTACTTCCCACCTGAGAATTCCTTATTGTTATGGACTACAGCTGGTTATAAATTTGACATCAAGAGCGGTCTTTACCGATAAACTGACTTTTGCTTAGCCGTATTTTGTATTAAATATTCCCCTGTATAACCAAGCTCACACAAAGAGAGAAAATGGTATAGTAAAGCAGCCTTCCAGCAATGCTGTGCTTCATCACAGAGAGCGAGCTCTCAACTCTCACTGCAGTCATGACCAGGACATTCTCAGGTGTGAACATACTGCTTTTTTAGTTTTACTCTGTTCCGCTTAATCTAATGAGCTTCCCAATGAAACACTTCAATATTCAGATCCCATGTTTCTTTAAGGAAAACCAAATGAAACACAGCCCCCCCAAAAAGAGAGTATAATTGCAAAACTCATCCAAATAGCCTGCTACGTGCATATTTCTTGTTTAATATTACTATTATTACAAAGGCCTTTGGTGGCTTAATAACATAGCAACTTTGTTGACCTGATTAAACACCGGGATCTTTGCCTTCAAGCTGTACTGGATAAATTGTGCTAACAGATGCTTTACACCGGGCATTTTTTTTAAACTCAGGACCAAAGAGTTATAATTCCCAGCATTACTGGAATAGCAAAATGTCTTTCAGTTTATCCCTTCAAAGTGGGAAACAAGACATTTTCAGGAGCCTTAGGAAGTCAGATAAAACCCCCAACTGAGATTCTACTGAGTACCTTTTTCGGCTTAAGTAAATAATTTCTTTCCCAAAATGTTGTGATTTCTCTTTAAAAGATATTAAAGGCTAAATTTAGTTTCCAGAAGAGGGATGAACTCAAAGATGTTAGTATTTCCCTCCTAGGCTTTTGAGGGATGGGACTGTGATTTCTTTCATATTTGTATACAATTCTGAGCCCTTTAGAGCATAAACAAAATAATGGTGACAATGCATAGTGGTTAGAAAGGGAGAAAGAATCATTCCAGATTTTATAGAACAAGACACACGAAATGCCCAAAGTGAACACAAGAAAGAACTTACATTAAAACCATAAAAAAATTACTCTTGATGAACCTGAGAAAACATTCCATGGTTCTCTATAGAAGGGCAATAATAAATAATAAATAGTAGAAGAGATGCTGTTCTCCTCATTGACTGTGAAATTCCTTTCCAGGCCTGTTTGTTTCTTCACTGTGCTGGGAGGCTCCAAGAGGTAAAATCTAATTTGAACTGATGATACATATGCTTGGAGTCTTATATTTCTTATTTTAAGTGTGCTCATTTAATACCTAATGGATGAAATTCTGCTTTCAGTTACACAGAAAACTGCACATGAATTTTACTGATTTCTTTGAAACCACTTGGACCTTGTTTCAACTACAGGCTGGCCTAATGTCATTGTTCTGACTAGATGGAAGTGGGAAAAGATGGTAAGAATGTAAGATTTTTAACTGGGCTGGTTTGTGGTGTGTTTCAGTTTTGATGTCTGTGTATCCAGGATGGAATATAGTCATAAGCTAAACACTGATTCCTTTGTTAAAAAATAGCAAATCATTGATACTTTTAAAGCAGATTGGGGGTTGCTTTGGGTTTTGCTGTTGTTTGTCTCTCTTGACATAGGCAGCACCGTATCTGTGATTTTTCTGCACAAAAACGGTTGTGTTCCTTCAGGATACATAACCACGCTGAGGTCGATTTCCTCCTGGTGGAGTATTCCAGGACAAGGGAAAGGTACCATTTCTGCTGTGCAATACATTGTGCAATTAATGCCTAGGATGTGAATTAAAACCTGCCCAGCAGATAAACGTCTGTTACGACAAGGCTTCCCCAACCCAAAAGCGGAGGTCATGCTCAGACCCACCCTCTGACGTTCATTTTTCAAAGGATGATTTAAATAACCCTACGTATATCAAAAGGATCTAGAATCCTTAGCAAAAAGGAATTCAGAGCAGGCAGTGGTAATTTATTTTGAGCAATTAGTCACTGCCCCGTCAATGTCAGCAGAGTTCAGCAGGAGTTCCGTGGGTACAAAAACGGGCCTCATCTTATTTAAGCACTAAGGATTGCTACGAGTAGTAAGAGCTACAGCTCCACTGTAATACTTTGATTTTAAGTGTGCCCAGATTTTCTAAACCTAGACTTAGCCTCTGCTCCACTGCATCAGATTTGCAGTGAGGTAAGCTAGGAAAACCTTAGTTGGCACGGAAGTGCTGTGGCGGAGTAGAGAACCTGGTCAGAGACCACCTCTTTCCATCTCACTGTCACTTGCTACTTCACAACAAGAACAGCCAGCCTCCCCACACACTAAAAGTGATGAAATTTCATGCAGTAAGGGCTGCAGGATGGTTTACCACTTTCAAGGTCTCCCAGCCACATATTTAACCAGGGTACGTCACGAACTCGGGGCTGATTCAAACCCAACTATTCCCAAAGTTGTCCCGTACCATTCCAGATTTTTAAACTTTGTGCTGCAGTTGAGACATAAATCTCTGTGTGCATTCCCTAGCATTCATTTTCCATGGAAGTCATCGAGACTGGAAAATAGGAAGGATCAGACTTTCTCACAAGATTTCACATTCTCCTTGGTTCCTGCCAACTCCAAACTGACATGGGAGCAGTCTCTCCTGAGGAATTCTGCTGCCTCTGGTTCTGGTTGACATCAGGAAGTGTTGAGGTATGTGTAAAAAGTTAACATTTCCCCCCTCTGAATCTCAAATAGCACACAAAGTTCAAATGCAGTCACAACCAGACGTCAGTTGTGAGTTCTCCATGTCCTTGCTACAGATATTTCATTTCTAAAAGCAGCCTGTTAATGTCAAACATTTCCATTCTAGCATTCAGAGATTATGAGTTTATTGCAGCAGCTGTAATCTTCCTGTATTTCAAGGGAAATATATTAGGAGACATTTTAAATGCATTTTCCTCTATTAACATAAATCTTGGCATCTCATGTAATAAGGTCAAATAACAGGGCATAAATTACACCAAAAGTCCTGAAACAATAAAGAAGTCCTAAAGGAAAAATAAAATGAAATTAAGATTTCGGGTTTAAAATTTTGCATGGGAACGCAGTTCCTCGCACTGGGTAGTCCTCCTGTCATCAGCACAGAAAAGCTGAGGTGCTACTAATGAGACACAAAACTTTTCACCAGAAGGCTTTAATCCCTGCAGCTCCACAGTGTGTGGAAAACATGAGTCTCCACTCTCTGGCTGCTTCTTGGTGGCTTCTGCAGGGCAGGTTCCATGGAGACATTAGAAACAGGCTGGAATTCCCATTTCAAGTTTTTTGCCTCGAGGATGGCTATAGTCTAGGTCGCTCAGGGCAAACTCAATTTAAACAGCATGTGTTCAAGTACCCTCAACATCGTTCAAACTCTGCAAGGATGACAGTGCAGCACGAGAAAACAGAGGTGGTAGTTGATTCTTTCATTAATTTGACTAAATATTTGGGGTGATCCCTTCAATTAAAGCCCCTGGATTTACACTCCTGTTTAGTCAGATTGCTGTCATGCCCTAATAACAACTCAGGCTTGTTAGGGACTTATATTTATGGAAACTTCCTTTCATTGCTGTGAGACTACAAATGATCTATTGTGTGCTTGATTGTTTCGGATGCTCTCGTTTACATGGCCTTTCTTCCAGCAGCTAAACTGAGCACAGGCCATTTGGGAAGAGCTGTGATTTAGGGGCTCTGCGCTGGAAACGGGATTACTGCACATGGGGGACAAAACCCCCACGCTCTGAATAGATAAGATTTTATCCCAGGAAAATAAGCCCACAGGAAGGCAATGAAAACACCAGAGGCAACACAGGCAACCAACCAATCTCTCTGCCCTGGGTTTCGTATTTTGAAGCCGAGAAAACGCTATGAACATTGTTTAAAATAGAAGAAATTTCTATGCAGCCTTAATCCCAGTCTTCCCTTTTTTTACCACTGCTTTGTTCACCAACTCCTCTTCTTTGATTTGATGCCTATTTCTGTTTAGGAGCCTACCTAATGTTACATTTATTGACTACATAGTTTCCAAATGAAAATAAAGAGAGGAGGGAATTCAGAAGAAAGACATTACTTCAGGAAACACTGCGTATGTGCTGAGGTCAGTGTAGTAAAGCTCTTGATATAGCAGCAAAGCCAGTAACATTTTTTCTGCCAAGGAACAGGTTTTTGTGTGCATGTCAAAGCACTCACTCTCCCACTCTCCCAGAACTTTCTTGCACTCTTAGAAAGCTGAAAACTAAAATGAAGGTAGAATTTCTGGGGTTGTACACACCCCGTGCCTGAAAATGCTCTATTTTTGACTCTCATTATCTCTTTCTTTTGGCTTCTTCAAGTGTATTTTTAGCGTTTTCTTCCACGCATAACATCTGATAAGGAGCCAAGTTAGAGGAAGGCCTGCAGTCTGTGAGGACTGAAGCTGTAGGAAACCATGCTGGCTTCTCTAATGGGCCCCAGGAGGAGGTGAGGCAGGTGGGACATTGGACTTCTCTCAGAGATGTTAAATAAGAATCCTGCTCAAAGGCCAAACGTGAGCAAGGTTTCCTGCAGCAACCCTTTATACCATTCAGGGATAAATAAAGGGCAGGCATGCAGGGGCTTTTCTCTGGGCCAGGGAGCTGCATCCTCATGTGTGCTGTAAAACCCAAAGAAGTTGAGTTCTGAATACTTTTGTTCACATGGCCCAAGCTCCACCATCATCTGTTCTAGAATCAAGTGGTGGGCAGTGATGCCACCCCTGCCTCTTTCCTGAGCATCCTGTGACGGCAAGAGGCTCTGAAGCCACAACTCATCACACAGGCTGAGTCAACAGCCTCGTCACACTTCTCCACTCGCCCTTGTACTGCTTCTGCTGCAAGCTGCCTTCTGCACTGAACAGCTGCCATCGCCCTCAGAATCACGGAGTACCAAAAGGGAGGCACTTTGCCCAGAATGTTAAAGAAATGGTGACGGTATTGCATGAAGCTCTTCCTCTTTCATATAGGCTTTCCCAAGAAATCACTGGAAATAAGGACCCTGAGGTCACCCAATCTGCCCTGTGACAGCTCAGCTACGCCTGTTCTGGACAGATGTTTATCTTTGGGGTGTGAGTCTTCTGTGATTCTTCCACCTTCCCGCAGCAATCTGTTCCAGGGGTCTGCCATCCTTGCCGTTGGATGTTTGGCCTTAAGGTCTAACTGAATCCTCCTCGCTGCAATTTTAAGACCCTTCCTTTTTGCTGTAAGCACAACTACATTTTAAATGTTAGAGAATGCTGCTTGTTGCTTTCTCAGTCTTAAGGAGCTCCAGGTAGAGTGGAGTGATTACTATACATGATACTTGGTATAATACTTTCCCGTTGTGCCAAAGGCTGATCTCACTCATGGTCACAGCTTCTGATTCATTATAACCCTCAAGTCCTTGCTGGACAAAGTGATTCTCAACCAGACAAACCCCCAGGCTCTGTTCATGCCATTAATATCTTCTGCCTCATTGCCACAATTTCCACTTGTCCATGTTGTATCACAACCTTTTTCTAAATGGAAGTGGTCTTTTTCTTGAAAGTATAGTTCCATTTTACACCGCTTCTCCAAATCACCAGGATCATTTTGAATTCTTATTCCGTTCTCTGAACACTTCTTGTCCGTCCCAGCATGATAACATAATTGTATTTTCCAACCCATTATGAAAATTACCAGTTAATTAACTGCCCCATGTCTGTCAGACTCAGGGACTAACAAAGGGTATTTGCATATTGACCCATTGTCTCTCTGCCCCTGTCTCTCTGTTCAGTTCTTCTCCTGAATCACTCTCCAGGTAGATCCTCTTTGAGACTTCCCCGTGCACAGTTTTTTTACAAATAGTTCCTGACTGAACTGGGAGGACTGGCTCTTTATTATTTACTCAAGTCTAAGTGTTTCAATTCTTGAAAAACAATCCTCAATCTCACCGCAAAGCACCAACATACTAAAACTCGCTTCAGAATAATTAGCAAAATTATTGTTGCAAATTTCTTTGGTACTTCAGGTTAAAATCCAGCTGTGATCTGAGGTTTAAGTTTATATAACTTCTGCTTTTTCATTCTTTGGAGCATCTTTGGTGCATGGTGCACTCAGTCCTGCCCAGCACCCGGCGTAGCTGTATCTTATTTTTGTTTGTCTGCTTCTTCTGACCACAAAAACAAGCCTGGCCAAGAGAAAGGAAGCTGACATCCCTAGCAAAGGCTGGGTCAAGATGACTGTAATAAGCAAACCTAACAAAGTTAATGCAAATAAGATTTGCGGAGTCTATTACACTGAGTACCTTAGCGAGCGATTCAAGGCAAGATGGAACTTTCCCGGAATGTGCTCTGGGCTGAACCAGAATGGGTTATCCTTGGAATCCTCTTGAGCCTGATAATTTAATTTCTGTCATTTTTTCTATTCTAGTGAAAGCTTTTGCTTTGAAACTTGGAGTCACACTATGGTCTCTGTTTTTATTACTAAGCAAGAAATTTATGACTCTGGGATATAAAGATGAGACGAAAATGTAACCAAACACATTACAAAGACTCAAAAATATAAATATGAGATACAAGCAATGCTTTCAATTTATTATTTTTATTTAAGTTACAAGCCCAGTTCCATCAGCTTGTTAAAAAGTCCCTTCATTTGAGGTGAAATATAGGTCATGGTTTTTGAGTCCAAAAAAATCAAGCCCATGCTTGGGCTTGCCAGCATGATTTTTGGCCTGTAGCTCAAAATGGAGCTGGCCATCTGCACTTTGGGAATCCATTACCGTTGTCAGAATCACACGGGGTATTATAGCAACTGCCCAAAGCAAAACAAAACCGAACCAAAATACTTCAAGATACTATAGTCATTATATCCATCTGTCTAGCTATTTATAAACTAGTTTTCTGAGGTACTCCACACATTCTGGAGGCAATAACTTGCCATTCCTGTTTATTTTTGCAGGTGTCCTTGAACCACATTAAGAAAAAAGCGAAACAGCACAGGGTTGAGAAGGGGAGAACTTGCGTGCTGCACTGAGTGAAACAGTAGGTCCTTTTCTCAGAGCCTGAAAAATGATACATCAACTGCAGTGAAGAATTTCTGGAGTTGGTTCAATTCATTTGACACTTTGGGGAACACTAATTGAGCATTCAATAGCTCAACGCTGTGGGAGTGGGGTAAGCCAATCCAGGAAAACCATCAGCCGTGGGGAAACCAATTTCCTCTCTCAAACTTATTGTTCTTACATGTCAAAGGTGATCCCAAGAGATTCTACTTGTTGCTGACACATTCCAGAAATCATTTAATTTTCCCACCTCTTTCTTTCTTTTTTTTTTTTTAATATTGGCAGAAGCAGGCAAGAGAGATGGCCAGATGTACCCCAAGGGCAAAAGAGAAAGCTTATAAAAGAAATGCTGAGAAGTGAGGCAAGATAGGTAAAAAAGGGCAAAAATGCCAAACCTGCTTGTTTCCACTGCCCTTGGAATACTGTCCATGTAGATATGTGTGAACAAATAACTACTGCCTCTGCAAAAGGATTATTTACTTGACTGCTCTCTCTGCTGATTTGAAATAGAGTAGCTCTGTTGAACTCATTAGAAGTCTGTCTCTGTTAGACTGTGGCTGCTGAGCTCACTACAGAACAGAGAGAGATGGTCCTTGGAACATGAAGCTATGAGATAAATGTTGCTAACCTGCTGAAGGTGTGGCTGCCCCGCACAGTGGGGATGTGCCGGACGGAGCCTTGCTCTTCAGCTGTGTTTTGAGAAGCTATCAGGAAATGAAAGGACCACACTAGAAGTAAGACCCTTTCTATTTCTCCTCCAAACCAGAGTTATCTGGCTGTCCCTGAGAGGAACAGTGAAGTCTCTTGACAGTCACAAGCACTTTTCACTAAGCAGGTATTACACCAGTGAACATGCAGAACAAACAACAGGAATCTCCTGGATGCATTTCTCTTCCTTTCATACAGCTAAAACCACACCATTACCATATTTGCATAATTCCTTTACAAAACTAGTCCCTCAGCAGTTTCAAAGACATTGCTTCATCTCCTTCTCATTTCCTGCAGGGATATTATTGTCATCTGGAAAATTTAAGTCCACCTGACAACAAATTTTCTGGTTGAAACTAATAGCAACACAGCAACAGCTTTCAAACATTCTTTGCACTGCTTGGTTAGGAAGTCAGGATTAAAGACATACTGTGTTTCTCCACTTCACTAAAAGCCTGTATTTTAATGTTTTAAAGCTTCTAAAGTTGTGTGCCAGTAGTATCATATCTGTCACTGGCAACAGTGTTCATTCTCCCAGTGGCAGAATTCAGCAATGGGAGAACTTACTGTGGTTTTCCTTATGTCGTGGCAGATCCACAGTAGGTCATAATTTCTCACCTACTAGGTATTTTCCCTGAAATTTCAACACATGCAACTCTTCCTCACTTCTTTACAAAGTTTAGCAGGCCTGTCAACACTGTTACCCCAGGATCTCACATTAATTAATTTATCCTCACAGCACTCCTTTGTTAGATGCCAGATTTTTCAGAGAGCTCAAATTTTTGAGTGCTCAACACCTAAACTGGAGCCAGACTTTCAGAAGAACTGAGTTCTCTTTCAGTTTCTTAAAGAAGGTGCAAATTTTTCAAAGTTTCCAACAGCCCTAGCAGCAGCGTCTGCTGCCCAGATTGCGTGAGAAGCTGAGGACTCAGTGTGCTAAACTTCTTTTCTACCTGTGAACATTACATTTTGGTGTCTGAGTCAGGGGTGATTTCCTTGTAAAGCCTGGCTGTCAGAGTGGGAGGCTGAGCTCTTTTGAAAAACTGGGTTGCTATTGTAAGGTTATCACTGCTTTGCGGGAGATGAGCTGACAGCCAGAGCGAGCGCCCAGAGCAGCGGAACATTTGTGCAACAGGTGGAAGTGAGATCAGGATTCGGGCTGTCAAGCCACCCCTTTCTGTCCACGTCGTACTCGGGAATCGGGCTGCAGTGTGGCTGGCTCGTATCAGTGTGTGTTCAGCTCCGGGGAAAACTGCGTGGCACAGGCTGTGACGTGGGCACGGGCTGAAACACGAGCTCAACAGCATCCTCATGATGACAGAGCTGCTGTATGAGACACAGGGGATGAGGCAGAATGAAGCAAGTTCCTGGAAAGCTGCAATGTAACACTCTGCCCTCGTCCTGCTGAGGAATGCAGACATACTACCTGTGCTTACATCTCAGAGTTAAAGCAGTCCTACAAAGGAAAAAAGGTGGTTTGTTGGGGTTTTCTTTCCTACACTAATTACTATCTTCTGCTGACTCTGGCTTACAGTTTGAACACAATGCCCCGTGACGTAGATTCATCCACTGCAGCTCTGTGAGCCCATGAAGTGATTGCAAGTCACCACGGGCTCCTGCTCAGGACAGCCCCAGAAAGAAAGAAGCCCATGGGTCAGACTGAACTGTAAGCACAAATATACAGCGCTGAATGACACAGAGGAAGAAAGCAGCAGTGGGAAACAGCCTCAGTCACTCACACTGTTCACTCACCAGGTTGCCCTGTCTTCATTCTGGACTGTGCTAAGCAGCAACCTCTGAGACAAACTGGGCTCAAGTGGAGTTAGCTCTGCTTAGAACTCAGGGCTAAGAACTAACTGGTCTTTAAAGTCTATTTTGTGTAGCAGCAGAGGCATAGCCGCAAAGCCTTGCCAAAGGTTAATTAACTCTGAGCAGGCACACGCCTCAGCTGTTTCACTTGTCTTTCCCGAGTGACCATATTCAGTGCCCGCCTGGTGAGATCTGAACTTACTGTTTCACACCTAAGGCTGAAAACCCACCACAGCCATGCCCAAAGCAGTGGTTTCAGTGGCACAGAGGAGTTTAGCTCAAAGGAGAGAACGTACAAAAAACTTACTCTTAAGATACACAATCCTCCCCGTCTTTGAAAACGTAGGCAGAGCTAATTTTCAAGTATTCCTATTTAAGCTCTGGCAATTGTTAGGCACCATATTTTTTACTTCTAACAAAAGCGTCCCAGTTTTTAAGGGTACGGAGCAAGATGGCAAGAGCCACAGTCACAGATGCGCTAATCACCAACAGTGCAGGTAGAGAGTGGTGGTTGCTCATCCTCTAGAAAAGCAGCTGAAGCAAATATCATGGTGGGCCTAAATTCTCAAACCCAAGGTAGCCGTATTTCAGAGTTTCCCATTGTCTCTCCTTCTCCCAGTCACGTAGACAGCTCCTTGTCCACTCCCTCCCTCCATACACAATCTTAAATTTTAAAAATATTTCCAGCCAGGCTATGTTAATGTGACAGATGGGAATTCTCTGTCAGCTCCCTTCTGGTGAAAGATTTATAAGGTGGTGTACGGCTTCAGAAGACAACATATTAGAAAATCGGGAGGTGGAGGGTGTAGAGGGAGAAGCTTTCCTATTTTAATTTTAAGCAGTAGGAGCACGAGTAGAGTGAGTCATAGCTCTTCAAACATGAATCCCAAAGCAAATAACGAAATGGAAAGAGGAGACATATAGATTAGGCAGACAGAGCAAACAATGCTGTCAATCCTTGCAGACCTAGATGGTGATTTGTTTGCAAAATGCCCAGGGAATGGGATGAGGTGCCACACACGGCTGTTTTAGCCACAGAGGAAGCTGAATCATTGCTTTACTTCATTAAAGGCGCCTACTCCAGCAGGTGACTTGGGACATGAGCGTGTGAGGAGCTGTGCTGATGGGCTGCAGAACAGCCAAGGGGCCACAGCTCATGTTCCCAGTCCTGGAAGGAAGGGAGGGATGGAGGGTGTGCGGCGCCCGGGGAGAGCTGCCTTTTCCACCGCCGGCTGGGATGTTTGCCTAGCCTCGAAAGAGGGAACAGCAATTACCATCGCACTGAACGTGAAGGGTGCGTGGGGAAGATATTTCTAGTTTTGCCCACACCTCCTCCTGGCAGTATCACCACCGTGAGCACTCCCATAATGTAATGGTATCCCAGCAACGGGGCTGGAATAACACCTCACGGAGAGCGCGGCACCTGCGCAACACTCAGAGCCCTTCACAAAGGCCACAGCCGTAATTATCCCGGGGGCTAATTCCGTAAATTAGGGAGGCGCTGCAATACCAGTGATGCTTTTTGCCAGTCAAAAGGAGGGAACAGATGTGCATTTTTCCTGAAGTCATTATTTACCTGTTTTGGCCAACAGCGGGTTCCAGTATGCTCTCCCGGATGGCTTCACCACAACATCAGCCCCGATTACCTTGATGCCTTAGGTTTTAACTTTTATATTTTTCAAATCCCTCACTGCCAGGTGTGTAACTCTGAAGTTTCAGACCTGTTAGCTGCTGTTCTCTCTCATGCTGGTCAGACAGCAAACCCTCTCTAGGTTTGCTCTTCAAGGACACCAGGCCCCAAAATGTGTAAACTAAAGCCTTGAGAGGGGGGACAAACCTGGAGTAATTACATCATTAACTGAAGTTATAATTGGAGAATCAACCCTGATATGCAAATGGACCAAATTTACAAAAGTGTGAAGAACCCCTGACCCAGCGTCCATCTTGGGTGTAGCCTTTTGACTGCCCAGGGTGTACCTTTGAAGGCCCTTCAAATAAATACCTACCTTTATTCTGTTATTCCTGTCTAGTCTGTTTTTAGGTGGCCACCTCAAGGCATCAACCTGCATGGCAAAATAGGGTTTAGCTCACAAAAAGGCACTATCTTTATGTGTTTTATTGCATGGCGTTATTTAGAGATCCAGAACTCTCTTGGTTGCTGTGGTCCAACACACCTTTAATCTAGTCTTTATTTTGCCACTGCCAGATTGCACAGTTAGACAGCAGGGCATGCTTTCCTGTTTGCTTAGCTGGAGCCATTGCACTTCAATGTTTACTAGCACGGCTGAGAAAAATTCCAGGAGGGTTGGGTTTGGTTTGGGGTTTTTTTATACTCTTCTTTTTTTTTTTCCATTAGCCTTTGCTTATTTGTCAAAGTCGAAACGTTTTGAAGAGATGGTTTGGTTTTGACAGTTTTTCTTCACAACCCTGGAAGCTTTAGGATCAGTCAGCACAAAGGCTGGGTTTCTTAGGGCTCTTGGCATTGCACTGCCTGTGGCGAAGAGAGCCAAGATGTCTGCTTCAGAGCCCTCATCCCGTGGCTTTTTCTTTTTATAGAGAATTTTAAAATATGTCTCTTGTCAGAATATTACCAAAATTCAAACCATCTAAATTTTCTCTTAAGCAGAATCACCTTTCAATGCAGAACTGCAATATTTATGCACTTAACGCCGTTGCCAGAGGCACTAAAGTACAAAGCAGTCCTATTTGGAATATTATCCAGCACTTACTTGTATTACAAACAATAATGCAATGTCTTGCTAGAGCACATGTGAAATAGAATTTCTCCTCTCCTTGATTCATTGCCACCCAGATGACAAAGTCTAACTGGAAATGAATGCACCTTGTTGGATCTGGGATAGATTCCAGATGCTTCTCACTGGCTTTTCTGATCCAAAGGCTCTCCAAATTTTAGCAGCCATGGTATTTTTAGACCTCTCTAGAATCTTCTGTCTTAGAGCTTTGTAGCAGGCCTTGGAAGGGGAGGAAACACTGCTAGCCCCCATTTCGTAAATGAGAAGGCTGGAAGCAGAAGGTTGCCAAAGATCACAGTGCAGTTCCAAGGCAGAGCAGGGAGAGCAGGACAGATGGGCACCCTTGCAGGAGAGAGGGGTTGTGTTATTTCTGGCACACTCAGGCACCTCCATTCTGCCAGCCTCCCCTCTAGAAGCTGGGATGGCTATAGGAGCCCGTCATTTTCTGTCCAGACAAGTCCCAGCTACTTTGTGCTATGAAAAAGAATCCACGCTTTCCCCCTAAGCCGGATGCATTTCAGGAGAGAGTGAAACAACTTGCTCCGAGTGGCAAATGTGCCAAATGCTAGGAGCCAGTGCAGAACCACGCTGAGAGCAGAGCTCCACATCCCTTTGTGCCCCTGCTGTGCCCCACAGGGAATTAGGGACTAAATATTTCACTTCTCCTGCAAGAAAGGACTCCAGTGTTTTCCCAGGAGCTTGATATTGTGCCATGGCACTCATCTTGCAGGGTACAGAGAACTTCAGCATCCTAGGCTGTTACCTCTTAGAGCATTTAGAGAATCAGTGAAACACACTGTCTGTACAGCATCTGTCACCATGGCCTGCAAGCACGCATTTCCAGAAAGAAGAACAGCTGCAGGAAAGTACAAGTTGTAGTAAATGCACGGCAGATAGCTGCACACTACATTAGAACTGCTACAGAAAGCACATCAGCCACATCCATTCCTTCATAACCTCCTGCCATCTGCACCCTAAACTGTGGCCTAGTTTTTGCTGGTGGCCTGGCAGAACTTATTCCTCTCTCGAATTGCTGAGGCTGCAGCTGCTTGCTCAGTGCTGGTGGATTTGACTTACGAGCATAAAATTACTCTTGCATCTCCAGGTCTGTTTTCATCACTGCAGTTTGCGGGCGATGAATAATTAACTACAGTCATCTGCAACAGAGGCGTCTGCCTCGGCATAGAAATTCAGGGCTTGAGCTGCAGCTGAATTCAGCACTTGAAAATAATTTAAAATCTAATTCTCTCCTTGGTTCACTCTGGGAATACGACAAGCGATGAAGAACTGCACCTAGACTCATCCTTTAAGTGAAGTTCTTTACCCCTTCTTGTGTTACAAATACGAGTCAGTGTGGGAAGGGCAAGCAACACCAGTTTGTATGCCTGGAAGTATTTCACTCTAGAGCTATTTTCTAGGCATTTTCCTGCCCTGCGGGACCTCTCGCGATAATCTTTGCTCTTGGTCTGTGTTTGCATAGCACCTAACACAGCCTGGTCGGGTGTGCTGAGAACTGAACTGCTACACCTGTGGAAGCAGCTCAGTCTGGGAGGAGCAACACCGACGGAGTCCAGGGTTTTTTTCAGATGTGGCTCCCAAGATTAGGCTCAGATGTCTGAAGAGGAGAGCTTACAATGAGCAATTTCTTCAACAGGGGCTTTACATGCACTATAAGGACACAATATGTTTCAGGTAACTGTATCTATTTGTCACATTTGCATGCAGTTTGGTCAGCAAATAATTAAAATAGGAGAGAGATGGCTAAATAGAGCAAGACAGAATGATGGGGGGGGGCAGTAAATGAAGTTTCCTCAGGAAACCAGGATCACAAAGACAACAGCGAAATGGAACGTTTGGATTCAGGTATTTTCCCGTTCCACATTTTTACTGGTGACAGTTCACACTTTTCCAGAAGCACCTCCCCCTGTTGCTTTTCCCTTACCGATTAGACTCGTGCTTCTTGAGTAATTAAATCTGCACCTCCCGATTTCTTAGAGATGGAATTACAGTGTAAAAAATAACGGACTACGGTAAGTTAATGTGAGATCAGAACAGTAAACACGAAGCACATTTAAGATATTTTCTCATGTATACAAAACATGACAATACAGATGAAACAAAACTATATTCCCATCTCAAATCATACCTATTTCAGTCTTAGCAAACTCTGCGTAGACTTTGTTGTGGGTTTTTTTTCCCCTCTACACTCCAGTTTAAGCAGAAGCAAAGAGTCCCACAAATCTCATTATAGAATGTATTCTTGCAAGACTTCCAAACTATTTTAGGATGTTCTGAAACTTTTGAGAAATACAATCAAAACAGATTTTTTGTGTTCCTTCCTAACCAAGTTATGTGAAAGTTTGAGATACCATTCTAACAGCAAAATCTCTTACACAAGATAATAGTTTTCTAACAAGATTGTTGCAAAAGTTTCCTTTTATCTCTTTAGTTTTGAAGAAACAGTCTTGAGATTTATAAGCCATCTCCTTCCTCAGCACTTCAAAAGGTGAAATGTGGAGCAGTACCGTGGCCTCAGTTCACCACAATTCCTGGTGGAATGATACAGGACAAAAACATTGCAGAGGACATTTGCTGACCCTTTGTACAAGGCTGTGCGCCGAGGTACCAAATCTAATTTAAAAAAAAAAAAAAGCCAGAGTAGTGATGGGAAGACTACTTCATCTCCATCTTGGAAATGTTCCACCATTCCTATCTGCACAAAGGAAAAACAGGAATGAAACCATGAAGATTTATGAAAAACTGAAGCTGAATACTGGCAAGTTTTCAATGTATACTTCTCAAATCTGCAGCCTCCTGGGAATACTGCATAATAGGCTGATAGTGCCCATGTCCTGATATAACTTGTGTCGTGTTATAAAGAGAAGATTCCTCTTAACTCTGATGAAGTGCACCATTTGATAAACTCTCCCAATAAACTCTCATTCAGGTATTAAGAGCTGAAATATTGTGCTTTTTCTGGGTAACACATCAGTTACACAGACATCATTAGCAAGGCCAGTATCAAATGTAGCTGTAAATCATGAAAATACAGCTTTTATTTATAGATCTGGCTTGTAATTTTGAAAATTTATGTTTAGATACACAATTTTCCTCATCAAGAGTGAATAACTAAATCACAGCTTTAAAAACTGTATTTCAGCACCATAGTAACTTCAGGGCTTGCTGATTTCCTCGGGATGTAGGAATGCACTCTGGGCTCTGGCTGACCACTCAGGTATATTGTTCTCAATTTCAGTAGCTGGAAACAGGCCGTCCACTGCTGCACATGTCAAAATTATTTGTACTGCTAACAGTCTCTCCCAAGTTGTTCCACACTCAGTTTTGCTGGTGTTTTCTTCTTTACTCTTTTAATGGGCTTGGACTGTGCAGCATGAGGCATGTTTATAGCACGGTGTCTTCTCTCTGCATCAGCTTCATCCCAGAGTAACCTGCCAAGTAAAGAGAGCAGCCAAGGAGCTTGCAGAGCCCCTGCTGAGAGCTCTGTCACCGTCCCTGCCCTGTCACTCGCATCAGCTGGCCCCAGGGCAGCTGTTTCTCCATCACCCTCTCCACCAGCGTGGCTGGGAGCTTCACAGGACAAATCCCTGATGGGAAATGCAGTCCGTGGCCGTGGGAGAATCGGGGGCCAGGTGATGGAGATCAGCTGATTGCAGCACTCCCTTCAAACTGCAAGCCCCGGGGGCTGCTTAGGGCAGTCCAAGCTTGGAAAGGAAGCTCTTTGTGGGGTGGGATGCAAGGTCAGAAAGCTGGGAAGGAGCCACGTGACAAAGGAAAGAGTCCTGCACAGAAACCAGTAACTGTCTGGGGATGTTCCTGGAGCAAACACTGATTTTGTGTCTGGATACCAAACAGGGATTTTCACGTCTACCCCTTGCCTGCATCAGTTCCATTAATGCAACACACGTGTGGGTTTATGATAGCGTAAAGCAACCCAAGAAGCAGTGAGAACTATTTCACATTATACAGTCTTGAGGGGAGGGGGGGGGTTCAGGGAAGGCTCTATCTTCTGGCTCTCTCTTCAGAGTTAAAGGAGCAGAGCAGAAGCCCTTGGGGAACTCAAACTGGACTGGCTGGGGCAATTCTTCTGCTTTGCATTTCTCGTGTAGAGAGCTACTTGAAAAATTTCCAGCTAACTATTTTCTTTTTTTTTCTTTCTTTTTTTTTTTTTTTTTCCCCTTCTGGAAAATGCCAATTCATGAAAATCAACAAGTTTCATGGGAATATGCTGGTTTTTTTAAAATAAAATATTTTCACTGCGCAGAGGAGCAAAAAGCGAATGGCGATGACAAGGTCAAGGAACGTTCTGATATTTCACTTCAAGCTTGTCAGCTTTAACATTTCATCTTGCATAAAATTTTAAACAGAGGCAAAAACAACCCATGGCTTATTTAAGTAAGAAAATCAGTTTATGGCTAACTTTTGTAGTTGTGTGGAGCTGGAAACAGGGTGTGCTGAAAATAACAGGCCTTTTGGGAAGCTCCAAAATCTAGTGCTGTTGGTCTCTGCTAGGGAGTTTTAACCTGGGTCAAGGACCCTGAAATGGGAGAGGGTAGAGGTGTGAATGCCCACTGGTTGATGCCCACTTGAGGAATCAAGATACTGCTGTTATTAAGGAGCTTGAAAGAGGACGTGGGACCATTGTGTATCCCTAGGCATGGAACTGCAGCTTGTTGCTAATGCTTTTTCATACAGCTGGGTTACACAGGCCTCGGGATTAGATGCTTTGTCTGGAAAATCTGCTCTAAAGCTTTAATTCACACCTGTCCCTTTCAAATACTAACACCGGGCTACTTGCGTGTCCCATTTGATCTTGGGGGAGTTTGACTCTAATAAATCCTTAACTGTGGCCAGTGAGGCTCCCAGCCTGCTTCTGTGAACAGAATGTGCTCATCCATCCTGATGGGACAAGATATAAAGTATCACCAATTTTTTTTTAATTAATGGTCTCTGCTCAAGAACACTGCTAAGCAAGTTCAGGTTCTCTAGCTGCTCCCGTGCTTTTCCTTTTATTAGGACAATGATTTTGTTTCTTGGAGGGATTTGGGGTTTTTTTGTTGTTGTTGTGGAGCAGGAGTGAGTGGTGTTACAGGGGGCTGAGTGTTTGGATTTTAAACTCGCAATAAGTTTTGGAAGATACGCTTGTCCTGGAGAACAAAAGATATGTGAACATGAAATACCTGTAGAGAACAAAGTGGTTTTTTAAAATTTAGAGATTCATGGTCACCTTCTGGGCTAAAAGTATTTCTTTTTCTGTATTTAGTCTAAACGAAGCAGAGGAGCCCATTTGAACTCAATTTAATGAAAACCTGCTCTTGAAATATGGCTTTTATACAGAAAATGTCAATTTTGTAACAGAGTTAAGCATTGACTGCTTCCTACACGCAAACTGTACCTATGCTGAGGCCAGAAGTGCTACATTCAGCACATGCTTCTTGTCTGGAGATGGAAGAGCAGCTCTGAGCACCCTGTGAGGGCCATGTGTTGAGGCTGGCAGCCAGACCCCCCACTCATGCCTCTCCTTCTACATGACAGCAGACGAGCCTGGTGTCAGTGCCTGTCTGAACAGCATGGGAGCAGATCTCTGGAGGTTTTTTCCCCGCTTCAAAAGCTCCTCCCACCATGTGAGGCAGGCATTTTCTATAATTTATCTAGGTCTGCTCCTAACTTATTTTATTCATACCCAAGGCTCCAAAGAGCCTTTCATGATTTGTTTCACAAAGCCTTTCCTGCGTGCTTTAGAGAACAAGCTGAGAATCCAATTTATGACAATTTATCACTCTCACCACTCAATCACAGAATATGCTCAGTTGAAAGGGACCCCAAGGATCACTGGTCCCACTCTGGGCACTGCAAAGCATGGGAAGTATCTGATGTGATCTAACTTATATTCAGCTTCAGCTGCACAACCCTGGGGTATAGCAAATAGAAGCTGATCTCTGTATATTGTAGTCAAATAGCCCTTGGGATGATCTAAATTTTCCTAATTCATTATGGTGTGTGTTTACGAGCACACGGGCCTTCAGCAGCTTTTCTTTATTTTTTTTTTTAATTGCCTTCATTATTTTTTTTTAAACTTAGTTTGGCTCAGCTGATGGAAAATGGGCCACTTTATTTCCTGTACTGGAGATCAGGTGTGCATCCACATGCTTTGGATCCACTGCAGACTCCAAGTGCTTTGCAAGACTCTTTCCCCCACAGGGCTCCTTGCTTTGAGAAAGAACTCGTCCAGAAATCGTGAGCTGTGTCATAAAACAACATTTAAATACTCAGCTTCATCCTAGGGGCCACAATGCACAGAATGAGATTTCTGGCCTCCACCAGGCATCAGAGATGCAGCACTGATACACCAAGGCAACCCTTTTTTTGTCCCCCTCTCGGGGGCTAACTAGGCTGTGCCATCTGTTCCTGAGCGCTGGACAGGGCCCAGGGAAGTGTCAAGCAGAGCAACGCGGTTTTAGAAAGTGAGAGGTGAGGGAGGATGAAAAGGAGGTTCCAAGCAGGGCAGAGGAAAGCGAGACCAGGAAATGATGAGCAGAGAGGGAAATAAGCAGGAGTGGGAGAACAGCCGTGTCCTACCCGTCCTTGTGTGGTCTGTGCCTGGCTTGGTGTGACTTTCATTGCAGCGTCAGCGGTAACTCCACTCACAGGGGAGAGCTGAGTTTAGGAACTGGAGAGCAGCAAGTGAAGGAATGCAAGAAGACTCCCAGGTGAAGAGACGCTGCCCTGACTAGAGACTGGCTTTTGCTTGTCTGACCCTTAAATCATGCAGCTCCTAGGAAAAAAACTGTGTGTTAAAGGGATGTGAATGACTTGATGCCATGAAGACAAAGGTGGTGCCTGGCTGCAGTCAGTGGAAAGCACTGAGAAACCTTCCTAGGCAGAAAATGTTCTGTACTGAAGGTTTAGCATTTGGGCCTGAACTAGTCAGTGGTTTCTTTGCTGTGTTCATAGACTTTTGGCTTGACTCATTTCTGAGTGGCCCTTCTCCAAGGAAAATGTTATGCTGTTTCTAGGGGATACACAACAAGCTAAAGTTTTTTCAGGATCTGATAATCCTACTTCCCCTGTATGCCAGGGTGTCGTACTGTGTGACCCAGTAACTATCTGCTGGTACTACACTCTGATCCAGCAGCCACCAAATACCCTCGCACACAAACACCACATGCTGTCTAGAAAACAGGGACAACCTTTAGAGTTTAGCAGCAAATGAATTCCCTAAAGACACAAAGCTTGTTCCAGTGAGACACTTGGTGTGCTGGATACAGCTTCAATATCCATGGCAGAGAACGAAGACCCAAGGGGCAGTACAAGATGCAAGCTCATGTGAGAGGTCTGAAGGATCAATGTTCCTTTGCCTTGCTTCTGACACAGGACCATCTCCCACCAGGGTCAGGGGAGAAACTGCCTCTTTTGCTGAGCTCAGTCTCTACACATTTCAGTGCTGCTCATGAAAATCTCGGTGACGTTACCTGAAGCACTAATGAAGTGTGTAATTCCACAGTCCTGAGCTCTGGCTAGCAAAAACTTTGCCTCGTTATCTTGACCCTGCAAATCTTGTTGCAGAACCTGTAAGAAAAACACTGTGCAAGGCACTGCAGCCCCTTCAGACAGGGAATGTGACCATGGTGGCTTATAAACCTGGATGTGAAACTTCAATTTGACAATTCCATAAGTCATTTTATACCACACAGACAATATTGTAAGCTTGTGTTTTCTTTCTGAATCCCTGATGTGGGAAAGGAAAGAGAGACAGCTTGAGCTCTTGGAGCTGCCTTTTGAGCAAGGACAAGTACCTGAAAAGAAATTCAACTTAATCATAAAACGCTAGGCTTGAAATCGGGACAGCTATACAGAGAAGTATTCTAGAATAGTCACTATGCTTCAAATTAACCCTATCTCTTCCTATTTCAGAGCAACTTCCTTGTCTTCTGGGAATGGTCTTTGCAGAATGTCTTTGCAGGATGGTTCCTTGCAGGGTGTGCTCACCTCAGAGCCATCTGTCATTGCAATGTGCTGCAGACAAATTAGGTTCAATGTACTTCTAAGGCTGTGCTTGCTCACCTTTGCCCATTAGCAGAACACATTCTGCACCTCTTCTCTGGCACACCTATAGCTGCAAAGGCTCTTTGTATGCAGGCAGAAATACTGCAGGAAGGTCCTCTGGCACAGGCAGAATATTTAAATTTCTCACCTGGCTTAAGCTGTCCTAACTACACTGTGTGGAGCAGGGTGTTTGTATTTGTTAATTTCAATTTTTAGTAAATCTTCGCACTTAAAGGAAAAGTAGGATGCTTTTTACTTAACTCCTTGCTTTGGAATGACTTCTGACTTGGCGTCTGTCCACAGTCTTGGTTCTTGGGAGGAAGCATTCTTCATTCTTACTGCACCCTGATGCTTGCAGGCAGGTTTAGTGTCTCAGCCCTCCTGGCTTCCACAGGAAAAGGGCATCAGGGATACATTTAAGGGCTAATAAGTACCACTGGGATATTGCATGAAGATGTTCTCTCAACCACGTCGCTCTCTGGGACAGAAGTTTCTACAGGGGAGAGCTATTTCAGATGAGCGCTTCAGTGCCAATGGGTAAAACACAGGGAGAGAGTTTAAAATGGACTGAGAGGAAAAACATTTCCTTTGCACCAACTTGCTGAGTCTCCTACATTCCATTAAGAAACATTTTATAACCTCCAGTCTTTTTAAAGCAGGAGTATGAGCCTGCCCCTCACCACATAGAGAGCAGAACTTTCTTCTACTCCTGTTGGAAGACAGTGTGCTTTGTGCTTTTTAGAAGGGTCCTGGTGTATTCCTGGGTCAGGACCCAAAGGTTTGGGGGCTTGGGGGTGGTGTTTAAATGCAACGAGATGGGAGGAAATGCAGGAGCATGGGGATATGTTCTGTAGGACAGAGTGAAGGTATCTTAAGTAGCAAACTCTGGTTGATCCAAGAGGGAGCACCCAGAGTTGAAGGCTCCTTGAAACCTCATGGCCTTGAGATTCCTTGTGGAGAACATGTTCTGTTGGATGCCCAGTGAATGGACAGGACACTAGATACTGCCAGAGCTGTTTGGACAAGACAGGGAAGGTACAGGTGAAGATACAACCTCCTTAGCTGAAAATATTCCGATGGATGGCTTTTTCTCCCCTGGGAAACAGAGGCATTTCACATATTCACACCCCCGAATGTTCTTCTCAGACATGACCTTCATGGTCCCTTTCTTCTACAAGAAACTTATTTTGACATTAAAATAGATTGAAAGAAAACTAATCTGGAGGCCAAGCAGGCCACAAAAGAAACCTCATCTACTTCCAAGCATTGTTACACAATTACAACACCAGCCTACGTGCTTGCATGTGGAGCCTCCCACTGATGAGGTATTCAACTATTTAAAGGTCTAAAAGCATTTATTGTCCCCAGGCTTTCTTGAAGTAAACTTCTAGTCTAATAATTACATTAGAATTGAAGTGACTGCCCTAAGGTAGTACAAGAAATCTCTGACAGATATAAAATTTGAATTCAAGTCCTTGGTTTTCAAAGACATCTACTCCTTAATGACAACTACATCACAAGACATAGGTACCCCAAACTAGTTCAGGTAGACAGTACACCATTTACTTTGTCCTAGCTGCTGTTTGACTAGTCTTTCCCAAACAAAGAAAGAAGTTTGCTTCCCGTTAGGGCTACCTTGCATCTTCCACAGTGTTTCTTGCAGACAAAAAAGGGGGAGAGAACCAAACTGTTCTGCTGGGCTATTAAAGCTTTTATTTGAAGGCAGCCCTGATGATCAGCAAACTTGTCCCCAAAATAATAACATCAGTACAAGCAAATGGCTTCCTGCTACAGATAAAATACAGTCTACAGAAGCAAGGAAACTCTGCAAGTGGTTTCTAAGAAACGTGACAAAGAAAACTCCTCACAGAAAGGGCGTTCAGGGAAAGCTCCTTAAATTTAAGGACAAACATTCCCCTGAGTCATAACTACATTTAACTTCCATATGTTAGAGAAGGAGGAGGTTGTGGCGTAAAGGAAATGGGAGGTTCCTCTGGTAAAAGCTTCAGATGAGCAGTTGCTTCTTCAGGCATCTGCTTGTAGGATTATGCCAGACGAGAACTCTGCATCCATATGGCGCACTGCAAACAAGGCCCTCGCTGCTACACAAACATCAGCTGATTCTTGCACATCTTTGGTTTGCCTTCTAGCAAATAGCAGAGAGAACCCTCTAATCTCTGCTGGGGCTTGCTGGGTCCTGCCATAATTAAAGAGGAGGCAGAAAAAAAGGTACTGTACTCTTCAGGGACAGGGAGAAGTTGAGGTAGCAAACGATTGTGACTTGCCAAGACCACACAAGGAGTGAGAGAACCCTCAGACTTCTGTATCCTAGTTTGCAGCCCCCACTGGGAGACATGGGACTTCTTGCATTAAAACCAGGATTGCCCTGCCTAAAGCATCATGAAACTTGGAAAGTGGACCACTGCACCCAGTGGATGTCTGGACAATCTCCTGGCTACCTGTGCCCCTTTGGCACACACGGACACAGGCAAAGGATGTCTTACAGCTCAGCTCCTCGGAGTAAAACACCCTGGGCTTGGGCACAAGTGGCTGCACACCTTCTTCTTCAGTGACTTAATGTCCCTTTTAACTGAGGGACTTAAAATTATCATCTCTGAGTGCTCAGGCTGGTAGAGCTCCTTTGAAGAACACTGTGGTCCCACTGTGGTTTTGATACGGATGTTTCAAAGCACAGTGGTGTAGCTGAAGTATTGGTGTACAGGGAGACAAATCTTTCTTCCACTTGGCTACATACAGGTAAGGTTTTTTACTTAGGAATCAGGGTAACTGTTTAAAAAAAAGAGAAACAAAACCCAAAACAACACAAAAAAAACCCCATAATGAACAAAACACCTGCCCCAAAGCTAAAAACACGAACCTGCAACACTTTGCATAGCTCTAGCTTGAAATTTTACTAGACTTCTGAATAAGCATGTTTGTGTGTTACCTTCTTTTGTAAGGGTTGATTCCAAGGGAAAAGAACACCTTATGGATGGCCCAGCCAGCCCAGAGCTGTGCCTTCCAGATAAAGTGCCCGTGCAAAAGAAAGGAGCCAGGCAGAAGCAGAATGAAACTTAAGCCAGTAACTTCAGGATCACAGTAAAGTGAAATGCAGCTGCCCAGATTTTGCTCTCCATTTCACTGGCGTTGGTTTGTGTGGTCAGCCTGTTGCAGAAGTTTCTAGATGATAGACTTAAAGACACAATTCATCTGTTCAGCCTTAAGAAAAACTACCCCATCATGCCGTGACTGTGGGGAAAGGAGTCCTCTGTCAGGAAAACAGTATTTTTGTGCCAATTTTGTTTGTTTGTTTTTAATACCTGTGCTGAGACTTCAAGTGCCACTCAGTCGTTTTTCTTTGATGGAGACCTTTGAAACAGATTAACTCAAGAAGCTTTTTGATTTGTGGAGCTGAGTGTGTATAAAATCATCTAGATGGCTGAGAGCCAGATGCAGTCTCCTTTAGTCACAAAAGTATTGCCATCTCTCATGACTTCACTGCAATGTTTTTTTGACATTTGCTGCCTTTTCTTGCAGCCCTGGCTGATGGCAGCAGACAAGGTGAGAATCTCAGCTTTGTTTGAAAGCCCATGGAGATGTGTGTCCAGCCACCCTGATTATGCAGAGAAGTTTGAAAATGTTAGTGTGGGTGTGTTCTGAAACCTCACACACAACCAGAAGACTCTTGATAGCTGAAAGAGGAGTGCAGGAATTCCTTTCCACCTTCCCCTTCTTTTACTATATTCCCCTTCTTTCACTCCATTCCCAGGGGATTTTCTCTCTCATCCACACTTTGCACTTGTATAGCTGCCCCGACACAATGATTTTAAGCATTTCCCTGAGCTTTATGAAACCTTCTCCTCACATCTCAGCATATGATGGTAAGTAACTCCAAATTCGTGGGAGCTTTTCGAAGTTTATATAATAAATAGCAGGAGAATCAGGAAGGAAAACTAGGAGCAAAGTCTCTTGCTGTCAACAACAGCTCAGTGTGGTTCGAGACACAATTACTGGAGAACACTGTAAAGTTACTTCAGGCCTTTACACCAGCCTGACTTCAGGGTTAAATATTGAAATGTATGTATTTTTTTCTGGCTGCTAATTAACTGGTGGTGCAGACACACTTGGACTTCAGAACTGTCATTCATTCACTCTGTGCACATAAACACGATCCTTGCACTCGTATTCATATTAAAACTGTTCTCTTTAGCAGTTAAAATTCACTGGGAGTAGCTTGGAACATTCATGAGAATTGGTATGAGTGACACCACAAGTCAGATTATGATTCCCTAGGGGATGCAAAAAGGCAGGGAGGTGCTCTCTTCCTATATCATAGGAGGAAAATTACAAACCACTCTGTATCAGACTAGTAAAGCAATCAACTTTCTTCCTTTCTAAACAGATTTTAAGACCACTGCTCAAAAAGGCTCAAGCTCTTCTCAAATTCACCTGTTTTTTTCATATACAAAAACACGGAAATATGTTGAGGGAAAGCTTCCACAAAGAAATAGAAAAATAATGTGACATTCTGGATCTGTGGACATCTCCTGTGTATTTGCTAAAGATCGGACTTTTATCACTTGCTGTAGGTGTAAAATTAATATGCCTCAGATTAATATAAGTACTAATTTCATGCCCCTGCAAGCCGCAGGGAAAACGATGAATTAATGCAGCTTTCGCAAAGCCGTGAGCAAAGCAAAGGTTTGAGCAGGGAAAGTCTGACACAAAGACATCCAGTGTGGAAGGATGTGTCCCCAGGAAAGGCAGCAGAACTGTGAGACCCCCTTCCCACCGTTCTTCAGCAAAGGGATATATTGAAGGGAACAGGTAAAAAAGAGATACTAAAAGGGGAAGCAGTGGCAATCCACCAAAAACCTCCTTTGTAACAGTGCACAGAAAGTCTCGGACAGACCCAGGGAACTTCAGACCCTTAAACTCCTGTGCACAGGGACAAATGCTGAAGGGGGGTTTTGTTCCACCCCGCAGATGCGCCAGGCAGCAGTCAGAATGATTAACTTAACACTCACACAGCCTGCTGATGCTGCCCTATAAATGGATCTCAGCTACATTTTCAGTTCCACAGACTAAGGGCTTAAGCAAAGAAGGTGCAGTTTAAGGGAGATATCGTGACAAACAGGATCAAGAACTACCAGCCCACACCTTTTCTTTTTCCTGGTTTTCTCTTAGTAATGCACAAACCAAAAGTCCAAATGCGGACCTACTCCCAGGGTTTTAGGGTTCTGCAAAATTGAAACTGGCCTTATTCTCACTGGGATAACAGATTTTTCCTCATGGCGGCTTTGGACAAGGTGGAAAAAATGCCATTCAGCCAGTTTGCTTCAGCATTGCAGCACTGCAGCAGAAAGTGGAGGGAGCTGGAGGGAAGGGTAGAGGAAGTTACTTTATAAAGAAAAATTGCATTAAACTCACTTCTCACAAGATGAAATTGAAGGTGCCCTTAAATGAATTATTTCCCCCACAGCTTGTTTCAGCAGCAGATGAGCTCCAGAGCACTCATTTATTCACTTGTGTTGGGGGGAAAACACAGCAGAAGAGACGATTATCAGGTTGTGTATAAGGCTCTGACTTTGGGTAATACCAAATAAAAACTCATGTCAGCGTTGTGTCGTTCACTGCCTGCACATAATGCTCATCTATGCTGTGTCCCCACAGAGAAAATGCATTTTTTAATATAAATTTCCTAGTTAAGACTGCACTAATGGTGTTAGACAGGGCCTGTGTTGGTGGTAAATGCGCTGAGCTTTGAAAGCGAGATACTTTCCACCCCTAATCTAAGGAAGGCGCCAGAAAATCCATCAGAGGAGATTTATTTAAAAGATTCATCACACTGCTGCCCTTGCTGCAATAAAACAGGCTGTAAAGTTCCACCAAAGCTAAGCAGCAGTGTCCTGCTGAGCTGATGTAAACGCCAGCGCACGGAGCGCCCCGCACTCAGCGCTTGGGGCAGCCTAAACTGAAGTCTGGGGGTAAACAAAGGCTTCCTCACTGCCCTGCAAGTGCTAAACCTTGGGAAGGCATTTGGGTCGCCAATTCTTTTAAGAGTCTTACAGGCATTTTGCTAAGACAAACATCTAGAAGTAAGGTGAACACCCAAAGTTAATTTAATGCACTGACAATGGTTTCTGAGGCTACTGCTGCACGGTACATACTCAGGATATTAGAATTTCTTCCCAGGCTGCTCACTGTCCTCACTTGAACATGGTATTCCAGCCTGGCACTAAGAAGCCTAAAAAGAAATAATCAAGAAGCTGCAAGCAACTGATCTTCAGTTGAAGTGGATGAAAAAATAACTCTTCTGGAATGGCTTCTATGTAGGAAAGTAGATAAAATAGAAAAATAAATGATACCCTTATGGAGGCAGGCTTTTTTTCTTCAGCACTTTAGTTTCCTAAAGTCATAAACAGCCCATATAAACCCCTTGTTCTGCTTGAAAACTGGAAATTTTTTTGCAGGACTGCAGGCTCTGCCCAGGCTGCTCAAAAGACAGCAGATATATGAGGCCACAAACCCAAACTGCCACGAGATAATTGGGAGAGATATTATATCTCAGTGTGTGCATCTATGTCCATCTCCCTGTGTGTTTATACTTCCTGAATGAAAGTTAAATCCTCTCCTGGACTGGTGAGGTGCAACCCAAAGCACAGGGCTGAGGGCTTTTTGTGCTGCTCCGACAGCCCTTGAGACAGGAGACCTCCACCTCTCCACAGTGTAACCACCCCACGGGCAGCAGCAGGAGGGAGGTATCCCTTTGCCAATGTCTTGTGACTGCTCAGTAGAGTGAGTTGGATTCACTCCTTATTTCTAGTTGCACTGGATGGAGAAAAGATGCAGAGTGTAAAAAGCTCCATCAAAGCCCAAGCTTTGGAGAGAGGAGACAAAGTTTCACAGTGATGTGCAGAGATGAGGTAAAGCAACTGAGATTTTGCCACTAATCTCTGAGGCTGGGAGCAGCATTTTCTTAGCTTCCAGAACTGCTTCCCAAGACAAATCTGTTTCAGATAAGCTAATGGAAAGGCAAACTTAATCCTAAATTGCTGTTTGCTCTCCATTTGTTGGGACTTTTGTTTCCCATGCACTTCAAGACTTCTTCAGAGCATCTGTGCCCAATTTTTTTTCCCTACACAGCTTCTTGAAAAGATAGTGTCCTATATCTAGGGCTGGAACGTCTTCCCTAAGAATAAGCTCCTCATAGAAGGGGAAAATTTAACTTCTACCTCCAGCTTGTGAAACACAGCTTGGAACTTCCAACTTTGCCACCAAACACAGGTACACTTTCAGAGACAAAGAAAAAGAATTCCCTTGCTGACATGCTGACCCCACTCTTGTCATATTTTGTGTCCCTGCTTTGGGGACTGATAATACCAGAACATCTGGGCAAAGTTGCTGCAAGAATTTTTTTTAACACAGACACACAGCTATTTTTTGTTTTCCTAACCTTGTTCTTAGAAATGTCTGTACTGCTTCTGCAGACATCTTCCAGTAAGAAAAGCAGCCTGGAGCAGTCACCCAGCATGGAAATGTCAAGTCTGAATAGCTAAACCTAAGCAATGTCCTAAGAAACTCAGAGGGGCCCTGGTACTACCCCACCACTATTTAAGGCTATGTTAAGAAGTTTTGCTTCCAGCTCCACCTGTCAGACTGAAAACTGAGGTTTATCCTGACAGGTGACACTCATCTCTGTCAGAAAAAGAAATGCAGGAGCCCCACTGACTTCACTCACACAGGTCAGCACTTAGAGGCAGCACAGCTGAACAGCTCCTTTTATTGAACCCATGATCCTGACGTGTTGTGTGCTGGTCATTAGCATTGTCTCCTCATTATTTTAATTGCCAAAGCTCTTAGCAAACCACCTCTTTTTTTGGTTTTTTTCTTTCTCTGAGCAGTCCAAGCCAGGCTCACGTAGAAGTACTACACTGCTGTTGAAGAAAAAAACTCTGTTAACTGTGGGCATATTCTTGCTGTCCTGTGCTCTAGTGCTTGTATCTAGGAGATGAAAACAGAAGGTTGTGGTAAGCCTGTATTTATGTGACTGCAAAATGTAACATGCTGATAGGGGCAGTTTGAATCATTCAGTCAGCAGGAAGAGTCCCTGGTCCAAGGAGTCAGGGTCTAGATTGAGCTGGAATGGTCTGGGTTAGGCTCCTGGGTTAGATCACCTTGGAATCAGTTCCTTTGTGGTTTTTATCCAGTGCGTCCTCAGTATGTGAAATCCATGCTACTGCAAGGGTATGTTAGTGCTGTGCTATATAAAGTCTGGTGTTGTTGCAAGGCAGGGGTGGAAAAAATGTGTGAACTCTTAACTTTTTCAGATGATGTGTTTTTAGAGAATTTGTAGGAAGGGCTCCAAATCTTGAATGAAAAACAACGCAGCACCTATGGCTGAGGAAACAGCACACCATGCTTTTCCTGGCTCTATGGTTTTGCCCTTACAGTGCTTGCTTTTAAACCGTGTTTTGTCTTTCAATTCATTCTATTACTTTCTGAGAGTCTGCTGGCACTGGTTGTGGGGCCACCCCAGACATCCCCTTTCCTCCCTGGGAGGAGGCAGAACGGGCACGGTCCATGGCACGACTGATGCTGCTGCTGATGGCCCTGCTCCAAAGCCCACAGAAATAAACGCAGGCTTTTTCATTTATTTTCATGTATCAACCTCCTTCTATCTGTGAGGGCCACATCTATCTGCTCAGGACACTGCACAAGGTTATTTAGTCTAGCACTTTGTGGAGCCTTGAATTAATCTTTAATTTTCTATAACTAATGTTCTTTATTAGCTTTGCAAATAATCCTCTGAAATTTTAATCTACTTTTGAAGAGTTGTAACTAAAGCTCGCCTTCTGTGACTTTGCTTTTTCATCTTCTGAGATTAAGGTTTGTCTTTCTAAAACTGACTGCTTCTAGAGCTCCTCTTTGATCTGAGCAGATCTCCTCTGTGCGAGCTCTTTATTTGCCAGTGTGCTTTCAAATCTTACACCTTGTTCAGAGGTAAAAATATTCATGTTAGCACGGGTCACTGAAGAGCTCTGTATTTTTGTTCTGATCTCCAAGTGAAAAAATTGCATCTGTATTCTGCTCTTCTATGTGCTCCTGTTAATCCCTGTTCTTGCAAATAAGCCACTGCTGCACAAATTGTGCTGTTCATTTTAATGAGCTCGATTGCATAAAATTTGGATGTTCTCATTAACATCCCGGCAGCGCAGCCCAAACATTGACTCGGCGAGGGCTTTCAACCCAGTGCCATAAAGTTATATGCTAAATAAAACAAACACAGAAAGTTGTATCATTTTTTTTCTTAGATACTTAATATTAAATCTTAAAAAAAGGTTTCGTAACAGTGTTATGAAAATCATCTGCCTCACAAAATGAAGAGGGGGCTCCATGTGGTTAGTGTGTAGGAATAAGCAGATATATAGAATACAAACACTACTAAGAAAAAGGGAAGTGGCCCAGAGGAGAGGATCATGACTATAGCAGTGTTTTAGCTCAAGAGGAAGAAAAAAAAAAATCCACTAAGCACCTGGGAAAGATTCTTAATTTAATATACTCACGGTCAACAAGATCACATTTTTCAAGTCAGGAAGGGTTATTGCAGCCATCTACTCTGACCCCCTTGCGATGAAGGACATAAAATGTTTGTCGCTGGGGAAATTATTCAGTGAGGAAGAAAACCCTCGGGTGTTCATGAGGCACCTAGAACTGGACAGGTTCTGCACTGCTGAGAGAAGCAGGGTAGAGAACCCTGCAGAGGCTGCAGAGTACAGCAGTAGAGACAGACCAGACTCCGGGCTCGTGTGTGACACCTGTGTGACAACATTTAGGCAGCAGGGTTTTCTTTCAAGTGCACGGGCTGAGGGAGCTGCTGTGATTTAGCTCCTGGAGACACAGGTGGCCTCAGTCTTCCTACAGCAAGGTGGTGAACAGCACTTGTTTTAATGTTTAAACAATTCTTTCTTTTTTTAGAAGCAAGTGGCTGTGATGCTGTGCTGAGAGGTACAGGGATAAACCGAAGGTGGAATCAGGCATTACACAAGAGACAGTCCCCATTCCCATATGACCCAGCACCTCCATGCATTCATGCACTTTTCTAGGCTATTTTGTGGGTTTCACTGGGACACTCCTTGCTCCTCAGAAAGCCTGCAATCCAGCTGGGAACTAGAGAGTGCCACTCTGTGCTCCAAGCTTCAGGAAGGTAAGTTTTTATACAGGTCAATATTCATACTGAAGAAACCCAGCCCCAAACAAAACCCACCACACATTCATTTTGTTCTCCAAATACAAGAGCAACGTCACTAAAAGCATCCTTAAGACTCTTCAGGAGTCTTAGACTATAGAGGTGCACCTGGATTAGCCCTTACAAAGTGCCCCGCGTGCAGAACTACTCTTGCTGGTTTAGCACTCTGGGACTCACCCTGAGCATCCTCTGTTCGTGACTGGCCTGCAAACTTTCTTCTGACAACAGTTTGAGATCTGAGAGCACTTTTGCAATCAGTAGGTTCAAAGTGTTCTGAATATACCTTTAGAATGTCACAGGAACTGTAGAGCCCTGACTTCTTAAGAGTCACCTGCTGAAGTGAACAGGAAGTCCCGGAATTGCACAATGACTTAGTACTTTTAACACACGATGTCAGATTGCTCGTGCCTGAAACCAAAGCCTTCTTTCAATCCTCTGTCACATTACCCACAACAAAAGCACTTTAACCTTCACCACGAGCAACAGCGTTAATGGGAACGAACAGAAAACAACAGGGCACAAGCAAGCCTCAAGGTACTTTCGTCACGAGCATGTTTCCCTCAGCCCTGTTCCAACTCCTGCTGTCGGTCATTGTAGTTTCCCTGCCTTTTTGGGCAACACTCCTGCCAGCCACTTCCCATGCAGAAACTAGAGGTAGGATCTGAGGTGGTACTGTACTGTTTTAACTCAGCTGTGAAGGTCATTCTCTTCTGCTGAGTCCCCTGCTTCTATCTGCAGCCAGTCCCTGTCTGTGCTGTGGCACTGGGAACAGAAAGTAACACTTCCAGCGCTCTGATGTGCAAAAAAATGTTCCTCAGACTGGATGATATTAACATCTTCACAGCTTACTAGAAGGCACCACTTAGTAAATGTTTAGCAGCTGAAGAAATGCTGTAAAATGAGCCATGCAAAATTATTTTAGGTGAATAAAAATACAGACCCAATGTGAGGTGAATTACTGAACGTGGAATTAGTCTCAGTAATACTGAAACTTTGTCCAGCTGGGTGTGAAGACCTGAAGGCAAATCATGATACTTTTCACACCTGTAAAACGTTAGAATTTAAGAAACTGCTCAAAGGTTCTTCTGCATTTTCCATAGTCTGTCTCTTGCCTCATCTTTACGGGGATGCCAAACTATCCTGCTCCAGAGCTGATGCTGATTGTACCATGAACATCAGTGGCTGCATGTGATTTTACAGACAAATATACATCGTAGCTGCTAGAGCTGCTTAGGAAAAAGGCAACTTTACTGAGGCTTCTTCATGAATATAAAATAAAGAAAATCCTATGTATTTTGGTAGTTTATTCTGTAGAGGGAGACTAGGAAAACATAACAGGCAAAGCTCTTTTCTTAGTTGAGAATCCAATTATCTGCCTTTTCAAGCAGGAAAGAGTAGAAATAGAGTATGATCTTTTCTGTGGAGCCCTAGAAGTTTGCAGAACTATACATAAGACCTGTGCAAACTATGGAAGTATTTCTTACAGTACATGCTCCCAAACTCCTCCCAGTCTGCACTGAACACTATGTGAATTTCCACCACAGTGGTACCGAGATGAATCTCAGGGGCCTCTTTCATGCTGGATCCTAAATAGCAAATTAATGAAGAAAACAGTCATACGGAGCATGTTTAAAATAGAGGTAGTTTGTTTTCATGAGAGAGGCTTGGTTATTTCACATGCCAGGTCAGAAACTGCAAACAAAATTTGCCAAGAAATTACCAAAACGATACTGAGGATACATGGTGGTGGGTGGTCAGAACTAGACTGGTTTAATTACACTGAATACTGACAAAAGATTATTCTTGCATGAGATGCAATTATTTGAGATTACCACGGGAGACTGAAGATCAGTATGTGAATGTTTGATTATCCAGGACACAGCTTACCGTATTATCTTGAGACCTACCATGCTTCCTGTAGATAAAGGTCAAATTTTCTTAATTGGAGATAATTTTTTTTTTTTTTTTAAACTTTGCCTGGAAGTAGATCTGACAGATCAAGTCATATTGTGGACCCCTATTAAATTATTTCACGTTGGAAATCAGCCTGGAGGAGAACCAACTCCCGTGCACATAACCACAAGAATCCAGTTGGGTTAAGCAGCAGCGCTTGGCATCACGGACTCTGCCACTGAGGCTGGCTACCAAGGTGCTTGTTTTGGCACTCATACTCCCACGTCCAGCAGAGCGTGGGGTTTGGTGGGGATTTTTTGTTTGCATGTTTTTTCTGCCACCCGTGGGTCTAACACTGCATTCTTCTGTGGTGACTCTTCAATAATTTTCAATTTATTCTGCAGTGAGAAAATAAATAGCTCGCTCTGATCTTTTAGCTTCTAAATTCTTTCTTACACTTTCCTGCTTTGAATGACACTTTTGAAGTCCTCGCTTGTGAAGCTCCTCTGGGTCAATTGCTGGGTAGGTCAGGAAAAGATCATGGCTGACAGCTCTGTCTAACTGGCTTCCACTGTTGCGGGGAGTGGGATTTTGGTTTCCCAGGGCAGGCGCAGAGATGAGCTGCTGACAAAAGCAGCTCACTAGAGCAGGGTTGTGCAAACCTCTGATAGACTATATTAGAGTTAGACTGAGAGTTGGATGGAAAGCACAGCCACATGAAGGGGAGAAAGGAAGTAAAGACAAGCTCCTTTTGTGCTTGTGGTCCTGTGGGTCAAAATGAAATTAAGCCCTACTGGGGAAGTACTGAAAGACAGGATTGCCAAATATGTTTTTAATGAAAATAAATGTTGCCTCTGTGCTATATTTTGTTGTCAATAATTAATGTCAGTGGAAGAGCCATAAAGGGTCCCAAGGATCCCGCAGGGCTGATAAGGGCTGGGTCTCAGATGCTGCCAGCCTGGGAGCCATCCATCAGGCTGGATCTCAGCAGCCCTGGCCCTGAAGAGAAGTCACGGAAAGGAACTTTGGCAACTCCCGAGTCACAGTTCCCTCGGTGACTTGGGACTATCAGGCTCCCCCTTCCTTCACCTCAGTTCCCATACTGGCCACTTGAGGCCAGTCTCAGTGGCCTGCCTTGCAGGAGGGCCGTGGCGCTGGCCATCGTTCCCACAGCCCTTGGGAAAGCCACAGTGCTGTTCAAGCACTAAAGAAACCCCCTCCCTGGGAGAGTGCATCCTGTGCGCTGCCCAGTCGCATCCTTCCACCCTGAAAACTTTTCAGGCGACTTAGCCAAACATTTCCCCTGTGGTGACACCACTGCCCCAGGCCTCTGCTCTTGCTTGTCTGTGGCTTCTTTGCTGCTGACCCCAGCGCAGCGGCAGCAGCAGAACAACCCGGGAATGTCAGCAGCTCCGTGTGCTTTCAAACCCAGGCTGGATGTTTTCAACATATTCCCTCATTTTCCTGAGCACAGACTACTGTCTAACATTTCTGGAAAGGCAGCTGGAGGCTCCAGCCAACTTCTATGACATTTTAAAGCTGCACATATGTTTAATGTATCTACTACTTCCTTCCCCAGGGCTTCATGCTTCTCCTGCCATTCATCTTTTCGTGCTGTATGCATAGAATAGGAGTTATCTACAGCGTCACTGCCATAATATATGGCACTTCCCAACACCTACATGGCAAATCCATTAGAGGCTGTAACAGCTGCAGATTTAACTCCAGCAGCGTGAATGCTCTACCTGGTGGGAAACGCTCATAAAAAGAACTTTTCCCATTCAGAAGTATGAAAAGGCAATAGAAACAGATGCACCTCCCTCAGTTGCTTTCCTGTCTCCAGGAAGAGGTGGGAGTCAGTGAAAACAGGAGGGGCTGGTTAGATCTGAGGTGAATGGAAAGAAAAGTGGGTTCAAACAGCAGGCCAGGTTTGAGAGCTGGTGAGGTGGGAGTTCCATAACTTTGGAGTGGCAATGGGGAGCGCTCCATCAGCACCCCTCAAACTGCCTGTAGAGAGGGAAGGGAAGCTGAGGGATGTCCTTGCCCAAAGCTGTAATTGCCTCTGCAGCAGGGGGTGTATAAAACATTGCCAGTAACACTGAGCAAACACAGGCTTGGAATAAAAGTAGCAAATGGATGAAGATGCCATAGTTCCCTCACTCTCTTATAGCCATTCTTTGTCTCTCCTGCTCACCAGAGAGCTGGGAGCGCCTGCCAGGCGTGTGGTGAGAGGGTACAAACACCCTCAGTCAACAGCAGATGATCACAGCCCTGTAACCAGGGCTCAGCTAGAGCCTAAAGCATTTCATTGATCCTCCTTCTTTAAGGCAGTGTTAGCTTTTCATACGCCTAACATATTTATTTTTGGGTGCTGTAAATGTACAAGGTTCAAGGGCGGCACAAGAACAAATGCAGAAAAAGAGTTTGCTTGAGAAATACAGACATAACTTGTTTCTCCTGCTCTGCCACAAAGCCAAAATAGGTAAATTTACCCACTTCTATGACCAAGACTAGCTATGTACAGATATACACTGCTTCCTTTTTTAACCTGTGCAAAGCTGGCTTCTTGCAATGACTGCCTGGAGCAGTCAAAGCTTGGAATATCCTCAAAGTCCATGCCAAGGAACGGTTTCCAGGACAGTAGGAACCACTTCAGAGTGACTGTTCTCTGCTGCATCACACCACTGCTGCCAGGATTAGCTCATCTGGATCTCATGCCCTGAGCATTTGATGATGCACAATGCACTGGCAGCGTGGGCAAAGAAGGAGCTGGGGATGAGAAGCAAAGATGGGAGTAAGCCCAAAGTGAGGAGGGTGAGAGAGGAACTGTAAACGCAAAGTTCTCCTGTAAAGTACAAAGCCATTTCACCGTATGCCGTCCCTAGGGAACACGTACAGTTCTAGGGAACTGGCACGGGGAAAGGGGAGGGTGACAGCTGAGAAGAAACAAGGCAAGAAGAGTAGATGCAAGGCAAAGAGACTTCAGGTACCAGGGAGGTAAGCAACAAGTTTGTGGAAGAATAAAAATCCTGCAGTTTGTGAAAGGACCTCCCAGTGCCCCGGTGGGGAACAGCAGACTGACCCAACACTGCAGGCCTGTACCTCGCCCTGACAAACCATTCCCGGGACTCCACCAGGAAGCTTTGCAGTTGCCTTTGGCAAACCTGCAGGAGACAAGTGGGCAGGGCAGCTATCTTATCGAGGCAAGAGCTGCAGGGGGTGGCTAGGCACAGGCCGAGGGAAGAATTTGTGCTGCACAACACAAATCTTGAATCCTGGCATTCCTTCCCCAGTAATCAAGCAGCAGGCTATATTTAGCCCAACCTAAACAACAACAACAAAAAAAGAGGAGCAGGGCTAGTCTTAGCTCTAACAGCTGCCACCAGCTGCTCAGAGGGGATACAGGTAGAGCTGATGTCAGATGTAGTTAAATGAGATGGAACAGGGGAGGCAGCTACGCTTGAACGAACAACGCTGGCATTTGGTTAGAGAAATTCTGCATTTTATTATTTCACGGTTAGCCAGAAGGAAGATCAAATGTCGAGCAGAGCATGAATGGTTTCCACTACACCAAGGGCAAGGATAGGCAAACAAGCAGAGGAAAGGGAGGAGGTAAAAGACACAAGCAGAGCAAATGTTTGTATGTCTAGCCCAGGTTCCTGGTGTTCCTTCTCTTTTGTTCTAGCACGACAAGAATCAACAAATGCAGTTTTGAGACAGGCTGTTGACTAAAGAGCTTGTATCTGTGTGGTAAGGCCAGGATGCAACTCATTTCACCAATGCATGAACCTGGGGCTCCCCCTCTAATTAGGCATCAACATCATCCACTGGACAGGAGCTTGGGAAGATCATTGCAATGCAACTCTTTGCTTGCAATAGTACTTGCTCCAAGGGGAAACATTTGTATTCTTGTTGGGGAAGAAATAATTTTAAAATTAGTGACCTGGTTACTGTTATGACTTACACACATACATGCACAGTACCTTCAGAGAACCTGGAGCTGGCTGAAAAGCGTAAAACCAGAGAATGTAAAAAGTGGGAGCGTTTCATGAGTACTTTACCAGCAAAATAATACAAGACAATTAATACACCTGCGTTAAACCCGATCACTGAAAAATCACTTAAGCATCTGGTTGTCATTGCCATTCCTAAGAACAAAGGAAAAAAAGCCAACTGATCTGCTACACTAGCGTCAAGTAAAAAAAAAGGAAAACAAAAACAAAACCCAAGGCAGAAAATCCAGTCTCTTTCCACCCACATTTCTGGATTTCAGAGGCACCTTATTACAGTAATCCTCCCTCCATACATCAGTTGGTGTAGCAAGGACTTTGAAGATCTTGTGGCAGCTTTCCCTGCCTTACTAGCAGAGCTGTGAGCTTGATAACTAATCACTCCTTAATAACTCATGTTTCCTCTGCAGAAGTCCCTGAAATGCAACTAGTGGGGGAAAATATATGAGCAGGGATTTGTGAAGTAGAAAAATCACTTTGGGCTTCTTTCCCAGTAACCCACAGGGTTTTTTGAATGGGGGGTGGGGTCACAATGAACTCAGTTCTATTTCCCACATGCCCAGACCCTGCAACTGGGAAGTGGTCCCTGCTAGCGTGTTTCAGACATATCCTCAAGTAATGAAAACAAAACACAGATTTGTTGAAGGACTCTCTGGCTTGGCTGCTGCTTGAGGAACTTTGTAGGAACTTTCAACACCAGGTATCTTTCTCCCAGACATGTTCCCCCGTCCTGGCTTAGACGTGGGAAAACAGCATAAGCCAGCAGATACAAATACATGTCTGCTCAGGACTTTCCCAACTGCGACTCTAAAATGACTGGAGCTGCTGAGCTCTTAATTTCCGTGATGGCACAGGCTCTTTGCGAGGTGACACTTACTGAAACCACGTTTCTGGCCGCCCTTTGGCCCAAATGGAAGCATCCGAGCTGCTGCTGGATCAAAAGGTGACAGCAGCCCTGTGCCTCACATACCTGGCTGCACAAGCAATGATTTGCTCAGAAGCCAACGCATTTACTGGGGGGAGCCTGTGGGAGCTTCAGGATCTTCCCCGTTGCTGAACCTGCGGCAAAACCCCCGCAACACTTCCATGTCCCACTCCTCGGCTGCAGCTGCACGGCCCGTCCAGACAGATGAGAACTGCGTCTGCCAGGGGCTGGGCAAACCCCCATGCTAACACAGGAACTTGGAGTGTTCGGCCTGGCACGCGCACGGAGAAAAGGCAAGTTGGACAGCGCACGCTGCAGCTGGACATTGTCTCTTTTTTGGCCAAAATATAAAGGCTCCTAAGCAGAGGTACTTTGGAGCATTCATAGTCAACTGAGCTATGAGTTGGAAAAGCATCAGCCACGCAGCGTTATCCAGCCCTGTTTTTCTCCTCCTGGTTCATACATTTTCACTCCTCTTTAGATTTCTGGGCACACACTGTGTCTTGTGATGACATGGAAGAACAAGGCCTCTAAGTCTTTATTAATTGCTTCTACTGTAGTTTTAAAAGGAGCTATTTAGGAAATCCTCAATTTTGTTACCATAGGAATGAAGCTGTAGGATTCAGTGAAAGAACAATTTAAACAGCACTGTTTAAGCAATTCACTTCAACTTTAATTCTCTGCTCCATCCAAGCTCCTCTTGGCCATGAAGAAAAAGGCTTTAAAAGCTCTCTCCCCTCCTCAGTGCTGCTTGACTCCAGCCCAAATTAGGAGGTACAGCCCTGTTATCTATAGCAGGTCTTAGCAATGTCCCTTCCCACCCACAGAGCACTTCCTCCTCTTCCCGAGTGAGGCAGCTGCAAAGAGCTCCTTGGCTCAGGCAGAGCTCCTCATCTGGCTTTTTTCAGCTGTTTTAAAACAATGTTTATGCAGCTTTTATACAGTAAGATCAGGGTGAATGGAGGAGCATCTAGTCCACTGTACGAGAGCAGGTTGGGATGCTTGTACCTGATGAGCTTGCCCATTACTCAGTGTAACTCTGAGCTGGAGGAACTCCTGTGTGCCTCCTTCTGAGCTAGTTTGCTGGTTTTCTTCTGTTTGAAAGGTTTGGGTCTGCGTTAAGTAAAAAGGCAGAACAGGACAGGTGAGGTGATTAGCCACTTTGCTGGTCTTCTCCAGCAGGCAGAGGGAGACAAGGCAAGGAAGGAGAACAGTGAAAAGCTGACACTCACATTAGCTATTGCCTCCCATTTGTTTTTTAAACCTTTGAACCATGGAAACTTGATAAGCAGCAAGAAAGTGGAGTAAAGTTTTCTTTTCCCTGGATTTAACTGTTTTGAGATGCTATAACTACTCAGACTTGTGAACAGTGTTCTGATTTCCCCACCTCACGTCTGGGAGACTCTTGGAAGGGGCTGCTTTGTAGAACAGGGAATCTTTCACCGTTTAAACAGATGTCTGGCATTAACAATGAGATTGGGACGTTCCTCAGCCCTCAGTAATGGCAGCAGGTCTAATGACTGCATGAGGGACAGCTTTAGCTCCCCGCACGTCCTGCAGCACAGCACTCCTTTCTCCATAGCTGCCTTGACTCACTGATCCGAAGTCTGGGTCAGGAGGTGGGAGAGGAGCCTCTCCAGGACGTTACAACGCATGTCTGTAACTTCACAGACGCCGTCAGGTGCGTCAGCCACTTACAGATTGAGAACCTAGTGCCTGGCTCTTCCTCAGCAAACAAAGACGAGCCAGGAAAGCAAGCCAGTGGCCATACTTTGGCATGACTTTCTGGCAATTACAGTGGCCCTATTTATCACCCAATGTCTCCTTTTCGTTGCATGTGTGCTCCAGCGTTCTGCCTTGTGCTCCTGCTTCTAGAGTCTGGCTTATCTTTCAGCTGTCTGGCCAAGTCTGCTCCAGCAGGCAATGACCACGGGGTCCTGTCTCCACAACGCACGACAAGCTGGTCACAGGGACAGGGAATGGCACGGTTACACTAAAAAAGGCGCTATCAATGCTGTTCCAGCAGGGTGTTGCCCACCAGACCCAGCTGCCTGGAGACTGCTTTGTGTCCAGCTCTGTTTTTAGCAAAGGTGCAACAGCACTTTCACAGCTCCCACTGTTGGTACTGTTGGCTACAGGAAAATAGGTATTTTCAGACACCACCCCCCTCACACACACACTCACACACACACGTATTTCTCTGGAGCTGGCCAAGCTGTTGAAACTGGATCCTTTTATGGGAATGTACAAGAGGGGTTTTCATAAGCAAGCTGGAGATTCTGGGAGGCACAGTTGCTGCTCTGTTGAGGTAGCTGATAGTGCCCCGTGGTCCTTCCACCCATTAAATTCACCTTGTTGGGCTGCCCACTTATTTGTGCCTTCATTTCCACACAGATTCACATGTATATGGTCACAGTCAAAAGAGGGGATCTTATGCATATTTTATGTACTATTTCCTTGCATCTCAAACGGAATAAAAGGAGAGAGGAGGAAGACTTCAAAGGACTAGGATGTTTTTATTGGCTTTCCATTTCTTTTGTCTCTCACCCAGTTCCAGGACTACAGGGAAACATTTTTACTCTTTTAATATCCTAGTGTATATTGAAGTCTTCAAAAAGGATACAACAGGTAAAAAAGGCTCTTGTCCTGATCCTATGCTGGTGTAGCATTTTAACAGAGCACTGAAAAGGCAGTTTTGTATTTTTTAAACATAAGCTCTCAAACTATTAAGAAAACCAGGGAGAAGGGACTCTTTCAGTGTTTCAGTTTTCCTGCAAATATTTCAATGTTCTCTTGCATTATTTTGAATCCAGCCAAAAGACTGGACAACCACAGAAACCATCAACTGAGTGTAAGATAAACCCAAAAGGAAACCACTGAAGTTGCAAAACTTGGGTAGGACAGTGAAATGTGGATACAAAAGAGGGGATGGGGTGAGCGCAGCAGGGAAGAAGGAAGAGTTTAAACTTATCCCAGTATATTATCAGCATTCCCTCAGGCATTCTGTTCAAAAAGGTGGAATTCAATCTGCGTTGCCTTTGAATAAGCAGCATAATCTCTAAGAACTTCTGCCTCACTTACGCCTTTTTTCCTGATAGCTGACAGAGCTACTTCACTGATAGCGTTCTGGTAAAATACCCTCTGGCTAAATGTGCTTTTATAAACAACCCATTCCCAAGTTAGTGAAACACTAATACATTTATGGGACAGAACCTTGGCATATGTAATGCAAAAGCCACTTTGGGGAACTGGAGCTGGTTGATGGCAGCTGAGTCTAGCTTAATGCTCTTACCAGGACATCCTATCTCCTGCCTTCTCTTGCGCAGATTTTTTCTAAAATAAACAGGATCTTACAGTTCCCAAACTGCCACAGGAGCATGATTAGGCTCAGTCTCCTCATTTCCGCATCCCTGTGGTGCAAGGACTTGCTAGAGTGGTCATGGAGCTGTCAAGTTAATGCAACACCCCTGATGTACCCGAGAGAGATCGCAACCCTCACACTCTGCTCCTCGTCTCACTGGAGAAAAGGCTGTCTGCAGAAATGGATTTTTAACATTTATGCCTCCCCCTTGTGTCTCTACCATATGAACTCGCCAGACTATGTTTATTTCTTGAAAGATCTCTACAAATGCAAACTTTACACATGGTGTTGCCTTAATTTCCTGGTAAATATGTAAACCCAGGAGAGCGCTGAGAACAAAACTTCTTTGAGTTGCTGAGTCTAAAATTTCCTGTGGAAATCAGCCAGAATTGCAACTGTTACAGAAGTCATCTAATATTTAACAGAGGATAGGGAGCATAATATTCCATGCCTTCACTGAGCCCAAGCTATGAAGAGACAAATTGAAAATTACTAATTCTGCTCCCCCAGAAAATAATAATGTTGCCACTCACTTCATGAAAAATGGGTTGGATCTGGGTTGGGAAGTTTGTTTTGTTGTTGTTTGTTGTTGGGCTTTTTCTTAAAAAGCGATAGAAGTACTTATATTTGGTAGAACTTAGAGAAAATAGCATGAAAAGCCAAGGAAGAGAGAATTCCTGGCCTGATCCCAACCTCCCTGACAAGGAGAGATGTCCTTTTTTATGAAGAGTTTGTCTGCACAGAGGGAGCAAAAAGCTACCTGATGACAAGCAGAAGAAAAAACCAGAAGTCAAACATACCTGACTTGCCCACGCCCGCTCGACCAAAGATCGCCAACTTCACTTCTGCACTCTTGGCCATGCTGGAAGGAACGCAGTGGTGGCAAACTCGCTCAATCACCAAAAGTGAAGCAGAAGAACTGTTCCCAGCTCCTGCCTTCGGCTTCACCGTGTCATTGTGACGTCAATGCAGAGCCTGGGGAAGAACACCACAAGGATGGAACTGCAAGAAGCCAGGCTCTCCCTTTCCCCTGCCCGCCCCCCTCCTTTTTTCTCCTTTTTAAATAACCATGATAATTGATGCTATGTTCCTGCTTTAAGCATTGCAGTAACACCGCTGCCACATTCGGCACTGTTTGTGCAGAACCTGCCTTCAGCTTTCTGGCTACTGCTCTTTGCTTCACGCTGGCACTGCAAGATTGCAAAAGGTACTTAACAACCCCAAGCATCTGCCTTGCAAGGCTCCTAATTATTTATTTCTTCCTTTCTCTTTCAGCTGAAATTGCATATATTTACTGTATTTGAATCAGATGAAAGGAGTTATTTTTTGTAGAATATATTTAATGGCTGTGAGCACTCACTAGTAGTGCCTGCAGACAGCTAATCTTCCCTTGAGCCCTCCAGCTCCAAAAAGGTTTCAATTACTCAGCTGCATTTGCCTAACACTCTCTAAGCACTTGTACCTTGCTCACTGCCCTAAACAAATCCATACCCAGAAAGTTCTCTAGTGCTCCTTTTTAAGCTGCCTCAGCTCATACATAAACATTCAGCAAAGCATTGGGTTAGCAAAAGGATGCCAGTTTCTGGTACTGCCCTCTGAGCACGGGAATTTTATATGTTCACACTTTTGCTGTGTGACCTTGATTTTGCTCACCTGGCCAGTAAAATCTGTAACCATACCTGTCACTGTAGAATGCTTTAAGATCTTCAGTGAAAACATGGCAATCGTGATAATGATGATCCTCAGCACTGACTAAAACGTCAAATACCCGGTCTCCCCTTAAAGCAGGTAGAACTTTACACGTGAATGCAACCAGTTACGGGTTTGCTGTTGAGCTGAAGTACCCACTTTAGCCATGAATTTTAACAGTAGTGTAGGATGCTTCCCATGTCAGCACTACTCGCTCTACCGCAAAATGCATTTCAAACGCGTTTCTTGGAAAAAAAAAAGCCTAAGGCTTTTTCCTATACAAAAACGCTTGTAAAAAGGGAAAGTAAAGACACCTTACATCGAGACCGGTCCCGAGTCACCTCTGACATCTGAATGCTCCTGATTCCTTCTGCCTGAGAGTATCAGACCACTCTCACTCTGAACGCACAGTTAGAGGCACAAACTGATTCAGGACGTGGCGGGATGGGATACTCAGGGACTGGGACACCGCCTCCCGCGAAAGCTCCCGGCCGCCCGCAGCAGAACTGCTGCCCCGCTCCGGCCCCGCTCCGCAGCAATGTCCCTACTCCACATTTCCGTGCAGGCATCGATTCCTCGCCGCCGGCTCCGTCCCTCCGGGCGGGCTTTGCTCCCCGCCGCTCCGGGCAGGT
>VXAZ01005694.1:639082-681702 GCA_013399875.1 Gymnorhina tibicen | reverse complement strand
GCCCGCGCGGACCTGCCGCGCCCCCTGCGGGCCGCCGGGCGCAGCGCGCACCGACCGGGTGCGGAGCCGAGCGGGTGGGACGCGGAGCCGAGCGGGAGGGATGCGGAGCCAAGCGGGGGGGACACGGAGGGCGGCCGAGGTGGCTCCGTCCCTCGCTGTGGCGTCCCGGGAGCGTAACCCGTGCCCGGCGCGGTGCCCCAGAGGAGCGGACGCAGCCCTGTAATCGGCGCGTTCGGCGGTCCCGCAGCCTTTAATTACGTGGGACAGCGGCTGCTGTTCGCTTGCGTGGATTCTCAGTAAGCGCTTGCTAGCGGGTCCGGCCAAGGCTGCTCCGCAGTTTATTTTAACATCTCAAGGGCTCTCCTTTCCTCTCTCGCTCCCTCAGTGCTGCTCAGCAGTACCAGCCTGTGCCACCCTGTGCGGAGCCAGTCTCTCCTGTCCCGACATATGTGACAGCAAAGTGACAGTCTCTGCTGCCCCATCAGACTGCTTTCCAGTAGCACCAACTTTTTACCCCGAGCTTTTCCTCCCGACTTCCCCACTCGGCTTACGGCAAAAGAAAGTGTTGTTATTTCAATTTGCAAATGGGCAGAACGAATCATGTAAATACATCAGCCTGTGCAAGAGGTTCGTGTCAGAGCCGGGGATCAAGTTCTGAAATGATAGGACCGAATTCACCGGACAGCTCTTACTTCCTTGTTTATTAAACTATCCGGTAATGTAAAGATACATTAGTAACAGATGTGAACCAGAGCTGGAAAGCACTTAAGAGTTCAGTGGATGTTCCTCCTCTGTTTCTGTTCCAACTCAGATCTGAATGAGATACCAGGCGAGTAAAAGAAAAAGCTCTCCCCTCACTGTCTTCCTTCATGCAAAATTAAATAGAAGTTGGATTGGAAAAGATCTTCCATGGTCCAAGTCTCTCTCTACAGGAGCAAGATACACATTTAGGGGGCAGGGTAGCAGTCCAGAGAAGAAATGAGAACCTAATTCCCTCTCAGAAGTGCCAGTTGCAGGCACTCAGGAGCAGATCTTAAAATAGTTGCATTGCATATCATGGAAAGGCAAAGAAAAAAAAAATTAGAAGGCAGATGTGAAAGCAGTAGTGTGGTTTATGCTTTACTTCTTAAAAGCAAAGGCTTCTCTCACTGCTTGGTTTGCATAATTTAGAGGGATTAGCTTTTTCCATCCTCCTAAGAGAGCAACTGATATGTATTTTGCATCTGGGGACATGTGCGTTAGTCTCGAGGCCTGACATTTGTTTTGCGGCTATGGAATTCACCCTGCATGGGGCTGTCAAATTAAATACGATAACTGGCTTTTCCAAAACACCAGATAATTTATTGGTTGTTAAAATCCCAGTGGCTGTGCAGTCAGCTGGTGCTGAAGTCTCTTATTGGAGCCAAGGCATAAGAATTCAGTAAACACTAATCGTGGACACAGGCAAAGGTTTCAGAGGGTTGAGATCCAAGACTGGTCCAGGAGTGCTCCAGTTGCTGTTTGTATTCTGTGTACTCACTGTGTTTCACAGTGTTGATGAGTTTTGGGGTGGTTTTTTCTACCCAGAATGGATTTTGAAAGCCTTAGTCTTTAGTCCTGTAGATCAAGGGCCACCTTGCTTTGTCATAAGCAATGTTTTTTTTGGTTGTTGTGGCTGACATGGTGTATTTTCTCAATAGTTTTGCCATTTGTGCTGATCAAAAAATGTGCTTACGGGTGTTACCCCGGCATGGGTAATGAGATCAGTGAGTGAAGTCCATCACGTGGCTGACTGCCTGAAGGACGGGAGGTTCCTTTTCTGCCCTTCCATTTTATGAAAATGTGGGAGAAGGGAAGCGATGCTGGGGTTTGATCCCTGATGATCTGTGTGCTGTCAGTCTGAATCCAGCAGAAAATCAGGAGAACCTGCTTTCCCATCCATCAGAGCCAAGCATCTTAGATTTCTCCCTTTTGGCTCTTGGCGAGTCATGGTGTTTCACAGCTTAATTGATTTTTGAAAATAGCACTTTGGCATATTTAAAAATATTACTGTTTTTTCACCAGGAGAAAGAGCAATCCCAGCACAAGCGGATAGATGTCTCATGGGAATTACTGCCTGAAATGAAGCTGAGGGAAACTCACTGCTCTTGGCAGGCTCCTTTTCTACAGCTGTCAAAGCACTGAAGTGTTTCTAGCCACAGTCATCAGTGAGTTTGTCCGTGGCTTTATGACTCCTAAGGGCAACACTGAGCCTTGTTACAGGGCAGAGCAGGAGACCTCCTCTCCCTTGGGGAGCCCAGGCACAGTGGATATGTCCCTGATGAGGAGCTGGTCCCATCCACGCTGTGAACATGGAAACTTTGGCTGCGGGTGCATGGTGTGGGATACATCTGGCTTAGCTCCCCTGATATCCCGACCTGGCTGCACCCCTTTTCACTCAGAAAGATGCCACCAATGGTCCACAACAAAGAATTTGGGTTCATTTGTGGTCTGGTAAATGCCTGTAGTCAGAGCTTTGGACTGCAGTCTGAGCTTTGGACAGCCCTTCTTCACCAGAAACCTTGATGGCTGAGGAGCAGATAATGAAATAGGAGTGTGAACGGCTTGAAATGCCATTGGAGCCACATATTCTTAAGTCAAGGCAGAATTCTGTTTCAGGATTGATTAACGGAGGTCCATCCAAGCAGTTACAGCTGACAGAAGTATTTCAGAAAGACTCCCAGTTTCAAGTACCACTAAATAATACTTTAAGGGCTTAAAAAAGATGTATCCAGGTGCTGGCAAAGTCCAGAGGGTTCTTTCTGCCTGGTCTGGAGGTGCTACTTCTTTAATGTCAAGCTTAACATTAAACTGGCTTATTTTTTCATCCTGGATGCTTCTGGTGTGTTTTCTGAAGGTGCTTTTTTTTGTGAAAGCCAGTGGCATTTGATTCCTGAAAGGTGGGAGAGAGGACTGGTGTGACACTGCAGGCCTGACAGCTAATATGTGAAGAAGACACATGAGCAGGAAAGGAGCTGAAGTTGTGGGTTGTTTGGGTTTTTGTTTCCTTTTGAAGCTGGAAATCCCATTATAGATGGAAATTTTGTAGGTTTCAGCAACTTCCAGAACGAGATTTGGGCACGGGCTTTGTTGAGATTCGTGAGAGATGAAAAACAAGACACAGATTTCAGAAGGTTATTGAGGAGTCTCTGAATCCTGTGGAACTCAGTGGCATTTCACCTTCTGAGCACCTTTGTGCAACTGAGCATCTACAAACTGTAGAACAGATCGTGCCACTGGTGGCACGGATGAGAGAACAGACTTCTCTGGTACAATTCCTGCAGTAAGGAAGGGGCTGTTGAACTCAGGATTTTTGTCTTTGCTGCTGTTTGTGGAGAACAGCCCAGACCTGCCATGAGGATTGGTCTAGAACAGGATATCCTGTCCTGTCCTGTCCTGAATATCTGGTCAGAGCTGGATTCTTGTGTTAAAAAGCAAATCAGTGACTTGGTCTGTTTTTCATCCTTCCTTCCAGCCCTTCTGCTGGGAGCTGAGATGACACTTGATAACTAGCAGAAAAACTACCCAATAAATAGCGTGCTAACACAATATTTGCAGCTATTACTAAAGGTTCACAGGGAAAGATTCAGATTGTTTTCTTAATTTTCAGAGAATATCTTCCAAATGTTTTTGTGTTGGCTCTCAGCAATGTACATAAATCTGCTCAGTTACGCTAATCCAGCGCAGTGAAAAATATTGCAACTTTGTCGCTAAATTATGGATGAACTTTGGCGTTAGCTTGGCTTGTAGTCAATACGAAATCTTTCTGTTTTAAATTAATATTGCATTTTCTCCTATTTTCCCTGGTAGCTTATGAAACGCTGAGTTTATAGCGATGGGTTTCCTTGAGTGTAAGCTAAGCATTTATAACTTCTTTTCCTCTCCACTTTTTCCTCAATATATAGAAGAAAAATCAAATACACTATGCAGGCTTTATTCTTTCAAAGTGTTTATTTCTAATGGAATAAATAAGACCCCAATCCCGGGAGTATTTGTTTGTGTTTAACCTTACATGGACAGGCTTAGTGGGGTGGCCAAAGGAGGTACAACTTCCCCATTAGCACCACTTGAAGGTGCTCTGTGGAGCTGCCTGCAGAGCCCAGGCTTCAACATTTTGTCCCATTTGGCTCCATGTGGTGCCAAAACGGGGCACAGGAGATGAACACAGGATGCTCTTCACAGCACAGTGTGGATCTCACACATGCAAATGCCTCTGTGCTATGTCCTAATGCAGACCTTCTGTCTCAGCAGGCATTTGGCACGTTTGTGCAGAGATGTAAATACACTGCTTGGGTTTCTTGCAGTAGCAAGATTTTTATCAGGTATATTTAACAGTGATACATGAGCAAAGCTGAGAGGCACAGCTCGGTAGCAGCTACTGCCAAGTAGAGGAGCGAGGTATTAGCTCATGTTTTATAACACGTGGCCAACAGACACCCTTCATACTGCCCAAGTTAAAGTTCTGCTAATCTTTGCTTCTTCTCACCGTTGAATAGGTTGTGTCCTGAGAGTCTGTCCTTAAGAATGGGCAAGCTGAGAGTCCACACTCAGCTGTGGCAGCTCTGACTCCATCACAGCTTGGTATGTTATTATTTGGTTTGCTCTTTGCTGAGGTTTTGCTCTTCTGGTATTGTTATTTCTCCCTCCACACTTACTCAGTTCACAGAGAGATTGTTTAATAGGTTTTTGTTAATGTAAACATAAGTGCTGTATTATCAAAAAGAAAGCAGGGTGACTGTTACTCTCTTGCACATATTTTATAATGATTAAATATTCCACTTACTGTAAACCTGAACAAGTTCCGTTTCTGCACCAAAGGAAGTTTAAACTAAAAATTAATTCACCTACAGAATAGTCTGCAAACAGACTAGAACTCTTCTGCTAAAGAGATTTGTGTTATGGTTTTAATAAAGTACACTTATAGAATTTAAACCCACTGGTAACAAACGCAACAAATTTTGCAACAAATGTGCAATCCCAGACTTTATTAATGAATGAGTTACACTGGTGTGTCATCTTAATTTCTAACAGATGTATTCATGTTCTTTTGAAAGGACCAGTGGAAATTGTCATAAATTCATTTGCTATTCACATTAATGAATGCTAGCCCTTATTCTTCCTCAGTGGTATTATGATTGCAATCTGGATTGCCATGGGGACCCCACTGCAATTCATCATTGCTTCAGTGTTCAGATTCTCTGGTGGAACCAGATATTGGTGTCGACAACATCTGGAGTTTTATGTCCCTCATCTTTTTTCTACCTCCTTCCTTCTGTTTAATCAAGAGAATGGGAAGGGGAAATTGCTGCCATTGTTAATATCTTCAAGACACTGAGTGAGTGTCAGGAGTTTGGAGCACAGTTCCACCTAGGAGGGAGGAGACACAGGTCTGTTCAAGAGGTGAGACTGAGGAGCNTTTTCTACCTCCTTCCTTCTGTTTAATCAAGAGAATGGGAAGGGGAAATTGCTGCCATTGTTAATATCTTCAAGACACTGAGTGAGTGCCGGGAGTTTGGAGCACAGTTCCACCTAGGAGGGAGGAGACACAGGTCTGTTCGAGAGGTGAGACTGAGGAGCAGCTGCTTTCAGCACGCTGCAGTGCCAGTCATCATGGCATGCCTGCAGAGGCAGGAGGGCACTCTTCCATCTTCTCTTCTGAATCCAAGCTGTGGCTTTGACAGCTTTTGGCTTCTCCTTCCACAGAAGAGTGTCTTGGCAAGAATATTCCCTGTTTCTTTCACCGAGGCCATTTCATGTTCTATAAAACAGTTCTGTACTTTTATCAAGGAGAGACATAGGTTGACATGGATTTAAAGCAGGAATCTTTATCTATGCCTGATCAGATCCCGACTTCTTTCCTACCAAACCCTTCAGATGCAAGTCCATTCTCAGGGCCAAGGTTTTAATGAGCTCAGGAATGCACTGTGAGGTAAATCTTGAGTGTGGGCTGTTCCACTCAGCTTAGAGTGTGTCTGCCTGTCCTCACAGTGTGTGACAACGCACTGCTTTGTGGGAATGTGACCTTGGCCCAAGAGGCACATTAAAGTTTATAAATTCTCCAGAAATGTGCTTACCCCTGTCCTGTCTGCTGCGCTTGGGAGGGGCTCACATAAAGATGATTCATCGTCCTCCTTCAAGTCTAGCCCTTAAAAGTCCTCCTGGCCACAACACCTCACATCAATTTGACAAATGTTTGTCTGCAAATATGTTATGACCACTGCCTATCATGCTAAGGAATATTTTACAGTCTTGGTCCTTCTCCATCTATCCAAATCCAGCAATTGTCTTCCAGGGCTGTGAGTGTGTGGTAGGGAACCAGCCTTTGTGCATGCAAGCACTCTGCAGCTGGAACGGCCTCTGTGCAATTCACCTCAGTGGGGTGGGGACGCATCTTGTGAGCATCCTGAAGGAAAAGTACTAAGTACGTTTTTCAGCCAAGGACTGGATGATCTGCTGTCCACGAGTCTTGCAAACTCAAATCTGATTCACCTCCCCAGGGCTGTTGGAGGCTGAATTATTTCTCCTCTCCCCCCATGTGTGTACGTAACTTTGCCTTGAAGTGTATTCCTTCTCTTTGGTTCTGCTTCAGAGAATGATTCGCTGGGATTTATACTGCCACTTCTCTCCACAATATCTGGGTGCAAGTTCTAGAAGAAAAATCCTGACCAACTATTGAAATACTTGACAGGTTGTGTCATCTAAATACTTTTTTAGAACTCTCCCTGAATTCATTATGTATTAGGCGATCAAGGATTTTAGGAGCCTCAGACTCCTCTCTGTTCAGGGCACAGCTGGTGAAGGTAATCAGCTCTTCCAGCAGTATAGGAAATATTTGTAGCTGGTAACAGATGCTGAGCGTTTCTGTGCTGCTCTGTGACTGTAGGACATGAGGTGATGGCGCTGGTGGATAATCCATCCTCATCTGGAAATCATTATTCCTAATCAGTCTAGCTTTTGGGTACTAATTACTGTTATCATATTACCTGCCAAAGTCTCTGGGAACTGGTTTCTGAGACTTTGTGTGTGCACTGAAAGTTTCAGGCATCGACGAAGTCCTTTGGGCACCATTTGTAAATGAGTGGTTAATAAACCAACATAAAAGTTTGTTAGGGCAGAATGAGAGAAGCAGTCAGAGAAACCCTCCAGTGAAAGAGAAGAAAATGTTTAAAAAATTGATGTTACAAGCCCAGATTTCTCAGCATGTTATCCTGTGAGGAACTCTGAAAGGACCTATTTAAAAAAGCAACTAGTAATGCCACAATTTCAGAAATCTTTTAAGCACATGTTAAATTCCTATGGACTCCCTGCTCAACTGATGGCACAGCTTGAAAGATTCAATAAAAAGCAGTAATTAAAACAGCAGAAAAAACCCCCCTAAGATTAAGTCTCTAGTTTTTTACCCAGGGTTCCCATCTTCATATAAACACAAATCCCATGGAAAACAGTGTAACAGTGTAATTTTTATGGAGATTAACTATCTAAGCAGTCACTAGTTTATTTAAGCTGTTTGTTATTTCTGTATCCACTGACTGCAGGAATACAATGAAGTGTACTCCTTAAGAAACACTATTCTCTAATGCCTGTACTATACCCTTAATTAGTACGGTATCATCCATAATAATAATGTATTTTAAAAATTCATTAAATGTTTTGGGATGTAGTCAGAAAAAAGATTAAAAGAATAAATGTTTCATTTTGAAATACTTAGAGGTAATACCTAAAATTAGTTTAACTTATTTTTTGTTTTGGCTTCAGCTAGAAAAAAAATTCTGCAGGAAACCTATAATTTAGAACAATGAATATAGCTGCAATATTCCTGCATGGTTAAAGAACACGCTGTCCAATGGTACATTGTTTTTTTTCATTTGTTACTTGAATGTTCTGTTTCAGGAATGAAATAGCACTTTTTCTCCAGTCACACAAGATTGCAGTTCAGCCTCTTAATGCATGCAGGTGCAGAGCAAATGGGCACTGGGAAAGAATATATCAAATGAAATAGCTTACTTATAAGAATTTTATAATATTTTGGCTGGTGTGGATTAAGTTTATTCTAAACTGTGAAATTTTAAACAAAAAAGACCAGTACTTTTTCCACAGTCAAGATGATTTCTGCTTATATGTTCTCTTTCCATCTGGTAAAGGACAGAGTTAATCTGAAGTCCTTGTAGGAAAGAATGAAAGATTAAGACTTTTCTGTCATGTTCCAGACTGAAACACCAAAACAACAGCTCACTGCTGTCCTTGAGACAAAACAAGGAGATGCCAACATGTTTGAAAGTGAATAGATCAGAAATGGTTTTAGGTATTACTACTAACATAAAAGTTCACCAGTTACTAACACAAAAATCTTGGTAAAAAATGTTAAAAGGTATTTGCATCCCAAATTTTTTGATGTATGTTTAGGAAGCCTTTAAGAGGTCGTGATACTAATGAAGAATTCTTAAGCACGTTTTCTGAGCTCTCTGTTGCTTTTGAGAACACCAACTCTTGCCTAAAATCACTGTTAATTGGATCAGTATTCATCTTTTGAGTGGTTTAATTAATGGATGTGGAATCTGACATCTCTCATAGCGGGCTGATGTTCAGAGAAGGGCGATTCAGTATTTTGTAAATACTGGTTCCGTGCTGGACGTTTCCAAGCAGGCAGCCAAACTGAGGGGCCCCCTACCATCCATGCAGCCTGTGGGGTGGTTGTGTGTCTGTGTACAGGCTGCTTTATGTTGTTGCCTCTCCTGGTTCAGTCAGAAAGCAGGCTGAGAAGCCAGCCTGACTGCAACAAGATCATAACGTGGAGAGTGTTTGTAAGCGGTGTCCCCACTCTGGGTGTGACTGCTCACGGTGTCCTGTTCAAAACAGCCGGGGGTGGCTGGGTTATTTCATTTACCTTTAGCCATTTAATACTCATCTAGTCCAAGCTACTGGTCTCATTTTCTGCAGTCCATGGAGTTACCTCTAACTTCATCTTCATAGAATCCCAGAATTGCCAGGTTGGAAGAGACCTCCAGGATCGCCGAGTCCAACCCATGCCCTAACACCACCCCAACTAAACCATGGCACCGAGTGCCACATCCAATCTCCTTTTAAACACCTCCAGGGATGGTGACTCTGCCACCTCCCTGGGCAGACAATTCCAGAACTTTATCACTCTTTCAGTAAAAAACCTTTTCCTGACGTCCAACCTAAATTTCCCCTGGCACAGCTTGAGGCTCTGTCCTCTTGTTCTGTCAGCTGTTGGCTGGAAAAAGAGACCGACCCCCACCTGGCTACACCCACCTGTCAGGTTGTAGAGAGTGATAAGGTCACCTCTGAGTCTTCTTCAAGCATCTCAACATCCTTCCTGAACTGGGGGGCCCAGAACTGGACACAGCACTCAAGGTGCAGCCTCACCAGTGCCAAGTACAGGGGAAGAATCACTGCCCTGGTCCTGCTGGCCACACCATTCCTGATCCAGGCCAGGTGCCATTGGCCTTCTTGGCCACCTGGGCACACTGCTGGCTCATGTCCAGTCAGCTGTTGACCAGTACCCCCAGGTCCCTTTCTGCCTGGCCACTGTCCAGCCACACTGTCCCCAGCCTGTAGTGCTGCAGGGGCTTATTGTGGCCAAAATGCAGAACCCAGCACCTGGACTTGTTAAATCTCATCTTACTGGACTCTGCCCATCCATCCAACCATTCCAGATCTCTCTGCAGAGCCCTCCTACCCTCCAACATATCAACACACGCTCCCAGCTCGGTGTCATCTGCAAATTTACTGATGGTGGACTCAGTACCCTCATCCATGTCATCACTAAAAATATCAAACAGAACTGGCCCCAGCACAGACCCCTGGGGGACACCACCAGTGACTGGCTGCCAGCTGGGTGCAGCACCATTCCCCACCACGCTCTGGGCCTGGCCATCCAGCCAGTTCGTAGCCCAGCAAAGAGCGCTCCTGTCCAAGCCGTGGGCTGCCAGCTTCTCTGTCTCTGAAGGCATCGTGGAGGCTCCAGTGTTTCAGTTAAACCCAACAATTTACTGCTGGTATAATCTACTTCCAGCAACCCTTCTCACCTGGCTGGAGACTGGTCACAGGCGTCCTACCCCTGCTTAGAGTCAAAGTCGCCTGTTTTGGTGAGATGCATTGAGTTTAGCACACTCCTCCTTTTTTTTTTTTTTCCTCCCATTGGCTGTGAAGTGATTTTAGTTAAGTAGCTTAGATGGAGCCATTTACTATTGGTCAAATAAGTCCTATTTCCAACTGAAGTCTTGAAGATTTAGTTCTCAAGGTCCATCCCTATTTCCCAAGAAGTGACTGTCCTGCAGCTGGAGGTGTGGGACTCTTCTCCAGGAGTTCAAAATTTGGCATTCCTCTCCTCTGAATTGGAACCTACCAGGAAAGTTTGTGGCTTTTATTCTTGTTTTTAGAGAAGCTGAGAAATGTATCAAAATTACATATATTTATGGTACAATCTTGTATGCAGTTTTGCTCTATGGATAATTTTTTCCTTTCCAGACCACAGCAGAAGCATTCTGAAAAGCTTTGTAGGTGTCACTCCTAAGAGTTTTTCACTCAAGAAACTTTGTCTCAACTCCCGGTTTTGTCTCCCTCCCACTTTTACTACCAAAACCTTTTACGGCCACTTTAATTGTGAACTACGGCTCTGTCTGGCTTTATTACAAGATCTGAGGCAATCACCACCATCACCTGCAGCTAAATAAAGTGCTTGATTGCACTTTCTCTTGAGCCTGAATGAGGTAGGCTTTAAGGAGGTCCACTGCTGTCCTCAATGCTAAACTCCACTGTTGTCCCCCTGACAACCACAACCCTTTCAGTCCAGGGACCATCCCCAGAGGCACATGGCTATTTAACACAGGGCTCGGGGTGGCACCTCTTAAAAGGCGCAGTCTGTGTTTAGAAATCTGAATTACTAGGCTGGCTTTCAAAGGAAACAAGGATAAAAACCCTTTTGGGTTTTCTGGGGATGCCATGGTGAGAGGAATGGGCTTTATGTCTTTTTTTAAGGCAGGCAGCGCGTGCATTCCATGGCCCTGTGCCATCTGCATCATTAAGCCACCTTCTTCCATGATTTATGTAAATCTTACAAGCACCAAAACTCTGCTAACTATCCAGCCAAACTAAAAATAACCTCTGAAAACAATCCAATGTGAAAATGTTTGCCTTCGAGAGAGAAAGCAATCTATTCTTTACAACACTTCTACTGTGTTGAAACACTGATTAAGTTACTGGTTACTGATGGTACCAAGAAATTTAAAGCTACTAATTGCTTGCAAGCTGCTTCTGAATGATAATTAGAGAAACCTGGTGTAGGTGCTGCTTTGAGCTATTAAAATGCTGTTAGATTAATGCTATGGAAAGAACATAGTGAGCTCTCAATATTACACTCTTTATGCATTGAAATTTCCCTGATGGGGTGCAAATTTATCTCCAAGTGTTGAACGCTCATGCTATATATTTCGAAGTGTTTTCCTGATTTTGTTCATTTTTCACATGACTGATTGGAAGGTTGTGTTAAGCGATCAAAAATCTGCAGAGCTAAACTGCCACTTGCAGTGGGGCTGTTCATTAAATCCTGCTTTCCTTGTATTCCAGCTTGAAAAGACGTTTATATTTTAACTACCCTGTAAACAACCAAAGACTGGGGATGTGGTTTCATAATTTTGGAGGGTCTTTATTTTAGGAAGGGAGAGCCATCTATTTGAGTGCTGCTCTGCTGTTGGTGGAGAAAAGGAAGGAGTCCCGCAGGTAACTCAGGACACCTGCAGAGCCTGATTTCTGGTTTAGCAGCAGCAAATCCTGATTTCTGCTTACAAAGGGAGCAGAGATGTTTAGCCTCCCTATGCAATTTCTTGGAATTAATACCTTTGCCTGTTAAGACTTATAACTCCCTTGGGTGTCTTCCCACCCCTGTGCCAGGTAAGGAGATGGTATGTAGGGATGCTGACTTGCAGAAACATTTATTAATAGCTACATCAACCACAAATTGTTGTTACATACGAGCTCCGAATTTATTAGGAAAGGTTCATTGCATGCTCTGTGTGGTGTAAGGCTTTGAAATGTGATAGCCAGCCAGTTTCTGGCACAAGGAGGAAACTTCTGGAAAGGGAGCTTACCAAAACTCTTGGAATTTTTTTAATTTAATACATAGGAGAAACAGAACAACAAAAAAAACCCACCCAAAAATAGACCACTCGTGGCTTCTTTGTGATGTGTTGGGTTTCAAACTGCTGAGGCAGTAGAACAGCATTGAGCTCTGTAGCCAAATTGTAATAAGAAATGTTTTATCTCTGTTGTTTAGGACGGTAACACTGTCTGAGTGAGCATTTCCAAAAAGAAGTGGGTGGAGAAGCTTCAGATCCTATGTCTGCCTGGTTTAATACTTGAATTCTGAAAAGCTTTGTTGATGAACTGGGAATATCTGAAAAAAGTGTTAGAAACGTTTGTTTACAATACAGTTTTAGTGACTGGGTTTGAATTATAGTTACTAAAGACCTCTCTCTGATGCTCTTGCTCTCAGACAGCAACAATTACATTTAAGCACCACTTTTAAAACCACGGTCCTACATCTCCTAACTTTTTTATGTTTCAATGACTGTATCAATGACTGAAATGCAGAAAAGATGTTTTTATTTCCAGCCTCCCTAAACTGTTGTATGGTAGGATTAGCCTACACTCTCAGTGTTGTAGAACAATGGTAATTTTCATCCCCTGTATTTGTCAGGGACTAAATAAGGCACCATATCTGTTAGTCCATGGTTGGGGGGTGCAGAGCAGAGACAGTCACTACTCTGTTGGTTGTAGCTCATTTTAGTTTGCATATTCTGAACTTGGAAGAGCAGAGAGATTAGCACAGCCCTGTGCCAGGACGACAGCCTAATTTATGAGTTATTCCACATCATGTCATGTGTTCTCATGCCCCTGAACACACTGGAACTTGTCTGACCCTGAAGCTCAGCAGGCTTGGACCCCTAAAGTCAGTACTGGGTGCTGCAGGCTTCTGACTTGACATAAAGGGGAAATATATCACCCTGAGGACAATCTGACCTTAGAAAGCGCTACCCAGAGAGGCTGTGGACTCTGTTCTTGCAAACTTTTAAAACCCAGCTGAAGAAGCTGTGGGCAGGCAGGTCTGCATTCAGTGCTGAGCCTGCTTCCAGCAGGAGGCTGAGCTAGAGGACCTGCTGAGGTGGCATCCAGCCTGAATTACTCTAGGATTCTGTGGTCTGAGCTTGAATTTTATGTATTTCAATGCCTTTATGTAATTCTTTTTTTATAAAGTTGCTTGCTTACATGAGTTGACTGTAATGATAATATTCAATAATTACGATAATTGTATCATTAAAAAGAGGTCATGCCTTCTGGCAGGAACAGAGAAAAATATTTTTTTATAGATTTCTAAAGATAGCACATATTGCCAAAAGGCCTACTTTGTTTATGCATAGGAAAATTTTCCACTAATCATTAAAGACAGACTAAGATAATCGCCTACAAATGGAGTAAAAAGTTAAACCATTAAAATAATTGCAGCGTAGTTTCTTAGAATAAAAGCCTTTCTTTTTATTTTCCTCTTTAAGAAGCATAAATGTCCAAAACCAGGAGTATATTTGTGATAGAAGCAGAGTAGGTTGGAGTAGTACGCAATCCAGATATCACATAAAAGTTTTGCTTTCCAAGATTCACCCACTTGTCGAGTCACGTTGGGCTTAAAGCTTCTTGTTTATGTAACAATATTCTCATTTTTCTTTCAGCTGGAAGAACAGTTACTGGTATTTTGAAAGGACATGTTCTCGGTTTTGGCCAGCGATCCTTCAAAATAGGTAATTACTCAAATGTGTCCCAAGTTGTCTGTTTCTCCATTGTTGAAAAATAACTAATTCGTTGCTATGAATTAGTTTTGGCTATTCTGAAGACCTGAATGGCAGAGTTGAAGGCTTTGAAAAGGTGGAGAGTCCAATGTTTTTCAAATATTAGAAGAATGTACTTTTTTGCATTGCAGAACTATGTTGCAGTTTTGAAATTCTTCGATAACGGCAATAATGGGGAGACTCTTTCAGTGGCTGAATATAAGTGAAGATTTTTGAAGTTTTTGTAATGCTATTGCAAAAATAGATTTTATGCATGTTGAAGGTTGAGATAATACATTTATTGAGATTGCAGATAAATCATGGCAAGGTGGGGAAGAAATGGAAGGCAGTTTTTATTCAGCGATAGAATTTATCTCTCCCATATTTATTGGTTTGACGTTTACTGAGTAGAATCCACATCACTTACAAAAATTAATGAACAGCGGTTTTTCTTCTGTGAAAAATCTCAACTTTCAAAGGAAATTTTTTAAGTTTTGAAAGGTTAAGGCTTGACTTAGGAAGAGCTATCTGAGGAGTTCCGTGTTCCAAAGGGCCAACATTGTGTGAGTGCATGTTCCAGAAGTTTCGTAGTGGGCATGGGTGATATCCCTTCTCAGTTGTTATCTCATGCTCACTTTTACCCGAAATGAAGCAGCATAAAACTCTTTTCCTTGTGTAACCAGGCTCAGACAGACTGCAGAAACGTGCTGAAAATGGGTTCTCTGAAGACAAGTGCCAAAAGCCTGAAGTATTTTTAGTTCTGTGACTTCATAATCCACAGGATTTATGGCTTTTCTTTTCTTCATCTCGGTTAGCACGAGGATGAGCACATTGTATTTTCTCTCCACAGGATTCTTGCGTGGGCCTGGGAGGTCCTGCTGCGTGAAGATTTTTCCCTGCGCAAGCTACAAGCCTTGTGCAAACCAACCTGCCGGGGAAAGTGATGGTCTGTGCCCCTCACTATCTCTTGTGCAGCTCAGAAAAGCGGCAGAAATAAGGGAGAGGCTCCCACTGTGCCATCCCAGAGCACGTGGGAAAGGGAACACACACACACAGGCTGGGCTTGAAGTCAGAGGGGATGAATTTTGACCTGGATTCGGGAAAGGAAAGGAGTGCGAGCACAGACACAGAGGCTGGGTTTGAAGACAGACTGAATTTTGACCTGGATTCAGGTATTTTACAGCTGTGCTGCTCCTTAGTGGAGCTTGTCAGCTAGAGCTCACTTTGGCAAGGAATATGAAATGTAGTCCTGGAGCTGTGGTCTTTGCCAACAGGCAGGTTTTGCTGGTTACTTACAGCCTTAATTAGTCCTAATGGCTTCGGGAACCAGCTGTTGGGGAGGACCATGCTCTTTAGGTGAATTATCTGCAACAATGTCCTTCAGGGTGAGGCTTGGTGGAAAAGGCTGGGTTCCAGGGGGAAAATAATTGTTTGCATCATATAATTAAGAAATGTATCACTGAGTATACACCTAGTGAAGGTGAATTACGGAGGCTTTTGGATAGATTAAATCTGGAATTTCATATTGTGTGTGTTCTTCTTGTGTTGTTTTTTTTTAATGTAATGTATTTAAACAGTTCACAAGATGGATGTTTGATCTGAAACTGTGCAGAAAAGGCTAATAATGCCATACCTTATAAGCAGAGAGTCAATTCAAGTCATTTTGGGAACTGCAGCTGCTATGAAAGGCAGCAGCTTTCCTTGTAGGTGTGGCATGCAGTAAAGGTGCCACAACAACGTTCTGTAACATTCACCTATAGGAAGGGACATGAAGACAAATAGATATTTAATTACAGTTCTTAACAAGACATGAATAGAACTTCAGATTTCTAAATATCTTTTCATTCTTTACTTTCTGCTTAAATTAGGCTACACCCAGACTCCAGAACCTGGGAACAGTCTTTAGGTCCAGATGTATTTTGACACAAGTCAAGGTGAGACCCCAGCATGCACCAGCAGTCAAAGTCTGCCTTGCTTTCCACCAAAATGCATCTGGGAGCCATCTGGCAGCAACACCAAGGGTATCTTCTCATATCTCCAGAGAGGAGTATAAATGTAGGCAGCTTATCGGGGCCCTGGCTCTAGCAGGGACTTGTGCTGACAGTGGAACTGATCGAATTATTCAGGATACCCCTGATCTGCAGTGAGATGCCCTCAAGATGCACCTATTCCGTGACCAGCCCAGCTTGCTTTTCTTACTGAAGGCTGCCTCGCTGCGTGTCTTGGTTAAAACATACCCTGAAGGAACAGCTCGCACAAGATTGTATTAATATTGACAGTAAGGAAATAACGTGCATCCTATCATTGCCTTCTACCAAAGCAGATTTTGTTTGAGGGGTCACGTGTAACAGTCCTTAATTATATTAGCTTTAGTCAGAAGCAGTCTTTCCTCACAGAAGTATACACTTGCTCAGTATCCACCTGGGCTTTTGTTAGGATAGTCAAGTAAGAATTCTTTGAAAAAGAGCAACTAAGAGCTCAAAATATTGAAGAAAATCAGAATTCATTCATTATTTACTACATTAGAAGCAGTTTGTGTCTTTAATAAAAATACCATATATTGAAAATTCTAGCACTTTTATTGAGATGAAAGTAGGAACAATCTGCTTAGAATGATGTGCCTTAAAGTGAACTTCAGGTGGTGGTGTTGTTTACTAGATTAGACAAGGTGCATTTCAGTTGATAAATAAAGAATGGAGCTTTTGCCAAATGATTCATTTCCCCTAAATCATGATTGACTCTGAAAGAATTTGCTTTGCTTCTTATGTAGTTTTTTCTGTTGCACAGCTTGTCTGAGATGAGCTTTGACCAGCTCTGCAATGGTCAAAGATGTGATTACTTTCTACTGCTCTACTTAACTGCAAAAATTGCTGTGAGCTGAAAATCCACTCTCATGCTGAAGTTTAGATCGAGCTGTCACCAGAGCTGTGGAGAGAAACTCCATGGAAGTCAAGAGATTGCGTCACTCATTCTGCATCCTTCTGAGAAGGCAGGGACAGAGCAGATTTTGCCCATTGATGTGCAATAAAATGGTGCCAAGCGTAGCACCCTGTGGATATGATATTACTCAGAAAATTTTGTCAAATAATTTTAAACTGAGAAAAACATGGTGAAGCTGCATGGGAGTTGAAGTCTAGAGCAATGTGAAGGGCTGACTTTGACATGCTTTGAATTCAATTAGAACAAAGGAAACCAAAAATTTTCCAACACCTCACACATAAATGAGGATATATTCCCTAGCGTGCCACAGATTTCTGCCTCAGCGATTTTTGCCAGAAATACTGTTCATTTGTTTTTTAAAGACTTGCTGCATCTAAAAATTAATCACCACCCTTAAACATGCAGGCCTCTAAACCTCATTAGGATAATGGATTTTAATTCCCTTGCTCTGTTCCTTGTTTAAGCCCTCTTGGTTTATGCTTGTTATCAGGAAGAGCCTGTGATTATCTCGTTGGCAAAGACCCTGTGCTTTTATCACTGTCATCACAAAGAGGAGAAAAATGATACTTTGGTACAGTTTTATGCAACCATACAGTGGGAAAGAGGTTTTTTTCCTAGTGACCAGCTGTCTGAAACCAACAGTGCATAAACGCATCCGTTCACCCAGATAATCATTTTCCCAGATTTGATTTAAGACACTTCACTGAAGTTATTGTGCTCATGCAAAAGAGCAACCATATATGAGTGAACCAGGCCTTAGGCCTTGATTTTCTTCCAAAAGATGAAAGCAAATGAAGAAAATTCAGAGGACAAAACAATGGGTAAAAGACTGGAACTGAACCATTTCTGGAGGGAGATTTAGGACTTAATCCTGCAAAGAAAAACCTGCTCTGGCCCTGATCCAAAACAGTACTCAAGTCTTAACTCTAACTCCATCAGCAGTTTCACTGAAGCCTAATGTCTGTCCAAGTGCTTTGTAGAGTGGGGCCAAAATATCAGTAATTTGCAAGACTAAGCCCTCAAAGAAATGATCTTGGTCAAGTGATAAGGGCTGGTAATGAGCTCAGCTGGTAAGAGATAGAAGGAGCTGGCTGTGGGCATATCAATGGGTTGTAAAGTCGAGTGAGGATTAGTAAGGAGGTTGGAGCAAAAACCTACTGAAAGAAATAGCTTTGCTATTATTTAAACATTTTCAACTTTCTCTTCCTTTTTTTTTCCTCAATAAAATGATTTCTCATAAGGTTTTGAAATAATACAATGGTTTTGAGAGCTGGTATTTTTTGTTGTGGCAAAATTCTTTCGTTTTGCCCCCAAACCTTCTATCCAAATTTGTTGGTCAGAATTTAGAAGCAGAATGTAGGCATGTGCGAATGCCTCCACCTTTGTTCTCTGGAGGCAGAAGTTGTTGCTTGGCTTTCTTTTCCAGTAAATACCTCTGCTGCTCATCTAGTTATTTGATACCACTCTTCTTTTTGCACAGTTCAGTGATACATGTGTTTAAATGGTATATGTAATATATTCCTATTATTTGCTATCAGCATACTGATGCAGCCTGTGCCATTACCCATCTTCTGCAGATTGCTGCTCCTTAAACCAAAATCTTTACTGAACCATTTAAAATAGTGTTTGTTCCATGGTTCCCACTCTTTTCAGGTAGACAAGAGAGCAGTACTTTGGCTGTGGGTGAAAAAGGCAGTGTCTGAATGGTGAACTTCTTTTTATAAGGCAAGTATGCCTGTGGCAACATCAGTGGAGATGGAAATAGATTGTAGATAACTGCTTGGCACTGAATGTAGGTTAGGTGAGAGCACTGAAAGCTAAGTGAGGTGGGAGAGCAGCCCAGAGCTGGCCAGCCTGGCTCCAGGGGTGACACCAAGGACACTGCTTTGGGGGGTTTGCAGGTGGGTGGCCGAATCTGCCTGTGGCGTCCCCTCTCCAAGGCCAGGCTGTGTTCCAGCAAAGGGAGCAGACTCAGTGTCCCCCCCAGCCCCGGACAGAAGTGGTGGCAGAGGCTCCTGGGCTGGGAGAGTGACCCTGCTGCCTCCTGCCAGAGCTGGGCTCTCCGTGGGTTCAAGTCCTGCGGGGCCGGTTATTTCTGGAACTCACTCTAGGGCTGCTGTGTTTTGGGTTCTGCGTGTTCCTTTTCAAACTAAATGTGATAAAAAATGACTTTGTAAGGAGTGATTTGTGCAAATAACCCAGGAATCCGTAACACATATGTGGGTCAGAGTTCAGCTTCAATTTTGAGCTCACACTTGCTGGCTTACGGTGAGCTAGTTTAGAACTCCTCACGCTTCCCAAGACTTGTGTTAGCATCCAGTGTTCGTTCGTTTGTTTGTTTTTCTTGGAAGTTTGGATCTGGGACTGTGGTTTGTACCATTTGAGAGAGGATATTCAGATCCAGACATAGAGTTTAAATGTAGATTTAATCTCAGCTGTCTGTAGTTATGAACACATGTAGAGGAAGAGAAATGGGGAATAAAGAAAGTGACTGAATTTCTTGGTCCTCCAAAAGTGTTTCACTTGTATTTGGACAGAGATTTGAAATAATTTTCAAATTATTTAAACAGACTGTCTCCTTACATCTTAATCTAAACTGGACCTCTTTCTAAACAGATAATTTTAAAAGTGCTGCTCTAAACCAATTATAAATTACTGATGTGATGCAGGAATTCCTAATTCAGACTCTATGGCTTATGGTACTTTGCCATTTCCACTGGATGATATACTGGCTAATCATTAAGGTAGTTAAGAGGAGGACATGAATGAAAGTAACTGCAGATGGTCCCCAAGCTGCTGGAGTGCCACATCCAGATTTCAGAGAGACCTCCAGCTGTTTAGGTTCTCATTGTGCAAAGCAAGGGTTGCCCCAGAATTAACTTTTACTGCAAGCCCCCCACCAAGGCTTTGACCACCCAAATGCCTACAAAGCAAATTTCTATAGCACACCGCCTCATCTTCCTTCATGCCACACTTCACTGGATGTGCTAAATAAGGATCAGATAACAACCAGCCAACAAGAGTCCTTTTGCCGACCACGCCACGTGGGAACCATGCAACCGTAACATGGAAGATGTGCTGTTGGAGTTCAACCAAGCTGGTAGTAGTCCTTCCACATTTGCTTGTCCTTAAGAAAATGCAGTTCATGCCCTTTCCCACTGAGTAAATGGTTCTAATTATCTGAAACATTTCACGTGTTTTTTTCCAGTGTTAAATCACTGGCTTCAAAAAAGCCTGGCCTTGGAACAGAGTCTTGAAACTCTGCATGACCACAACAGTTTAGCTCTTATGTGACTTAATCTTGCTCACCTCAGGGATAGTTTACAGCTATTTGACCTGTTGAATAAAATACATCCAAGGTTATTGACCTCTAGTCCCACTTGCTCACACAGGATATTCCAGGGTTGCTTTAGCTCAACTGAGCAATAATCTTTTCTAAAAGTAGCCCCAGTGAAACTTGTAGGGCTGGCTACTTGTTTAGGAAAGTCATGTTCACTGTGTGAAAGCACCAAAGCTGAACTTGGGGTAGTGCTTCTTCCTTCATAAAGACACTTGCCAGGGAAATTCTACAGCTGGTAAAAAATAAAATAAAACTATAAAAAACCCCATTAGAGCCCGTATCATTAACAGCATTCCTAAAAAAAAAAAGGAAATCTACACTTACCTGAAAATCTGTGGGTTTTTATAGGGCTTAAGAAGACTGAAGGATTCACACAGATCACCCTACAACTTTTACCTGTTGTTCAGGATGGGTAGGATCCTCAAGCAACCAGTTGGGCACAGTGTTTGTTGTGCTCCAGAAGTGGCTGCCTCCCAGTACTCTGACGGCTTCAGGCAAACCGGGGTTAGTCACACACTGCAGTAAGTGGAAAAGGGGTGGCCTCCTGGGTGTCTAGGTCTGAAACTACTACCTGACTCCGCACAAGGCACAAAAAAGAAATGTGTTACCTCAGGGAGCAATCCGGTTTGCTGGTTGGTTGGGGTTTTTTTTTGCTTCTTTCTGCTGTTAGACGAACGACTTAATGTTTTGAGAAAGTTAACTCGGATGGGCTTACGGAGATGAAAGTCTAATTGGGGGCTTAATCCATCTCCACATCTGAGAAACCGTGTAAAACCAGTGAGAAGGAGCTGTGCAGCCGCAGTCACATGTGCTCCTTAAGCCCGATGCTGATAGTGACTCCTTGGCTGGGACCGTGTGACCTTTCAAAGGCTTGTAATGGAAAGAGGAAGAAATGTCTCCTGACTGTGAAAGTCTAGCTTACCCTTTCAGCCTGTGATAAATTAACTGCTTTGTTAGAGTGACAGTTTACCCTCTTTGAATGCCAACAAAGGCAAAAAATGCGAGCATGCCTGCCTGGCATAAAGCAGGGGAGCAAACCGCGTGCCTCCGTGCACCCCTGGCTCACTGTGCCGACGCGGGATTCGGAATATACGTAGGAATGTATTGGATGCAGCATCAAAGCACTGTCGTGATCACCAGCATCCATTCACAGTCTTGCAGAGTGTAGTAATGCATACTTTCTTGCTTATTCTTAGATTTGTAGTTTGACCCACGAGATTTGTTTTAACTCTTGCTGGGATCGGGGGCAGCAGACAGGCTACACTCCAGCTTTGATATATTAGCTGATTAGAGCTTCTGGCAGCCTCCAGGACGGAGTTTCTCAGCAGCAAGTTCTCCAGAGGATTTCTGAGGGTGGGATTACTCTTAAAGGTTTTTTTTCTTGATCACAGTCCTGCTGCTAGTAGAGTGTGTGAAACAAAAGTTCAAATGTTGGCATGTTCTCCTGTGGGATAGCTATACTCACAGTAGATAATTTCCATATCTGAAATAAGCTACACAATGATATGTTTTTCAGCTGCTGCACCCAGCTGAAGCATAATCAGTGATTAGTAGTCTAGTTATTAATGCTTCTGTACTACTTTTCCCATGCTCATGTAAATTAATGTAAAAAGAAAAAGAAATCAGAGAAGCTATGGGATTGTTTTTCTATAAAAACAGAGTATCAAGAATTGAGAAATCAGGAATTCCTGCTCCCTCAGATGCCTGAGTTAGAAGCGGAGTCATTTTTCAGCTCTGATACAGTCTTTGTAGAAAGTTTAACAGCTGAGTTTCCTCCAAAAATGCTGATTCTGTCCAATGACAAGAGAAGAATCCTCCTGTAGCTAGGTTCTTAAATTGAATTCTTAAATTTGGATGGGTTTAGTTATTCCCCTCACAACTGCTGGCACCTTCTGAGACTTGCTTCTGTTCCTCAAGATCTTTGAAATCTGTGATAGAAATATAACTGTAGTTTCTTTTTCTTTCTCACCGTGTTTGGAACTGGATATGGACTTTACTGCAGTACACTGGTAAACTGGGACACTATCAAGAAACAAAATGTTTCAGACAGCTTAAAATAGATTCAAAATAACCAAAATACAGGAGTTGCAGCCTTTTACCAGCCCCACAACATGTGCAGGATAACTGAGCAATATAAACTGATGATCTTCACTACACATATAATATTAGGTTTAAGGGAATTTTAAAAGGGTCTAAGATCTTAGATTTTAAAATAATCTTAAAATTTGCTCCCTGCAGTAGTTAATCACCAGCTGTGTGTGCTGGTTTCTCTCTAGTGCTTCAACTGAAGAAGGTGGGTATTCCTTTCTCTCATCTAGCTGAGTAAGAGAGCTGGGATCCGAGATGTGTGTGATCCTTGTGGCTTCCAGAGGAGATGCTACAGCTGAGCAAAAGCTCCTTTCCTCCTCCTGGCTGTGTATTCCTCGTTACAATACATTGCCAAAATTTATTCTGGAATTCCCACCGCTACCATCTTCCCTTGCTGCTGTCCTCAGAGTCCCACTGAGACTTTTAGAGGAAGAAGAGTTTCCTTTCCACGTTCTCTCACGCCCCTTCAGCGATCAGGTCCCAGCCACGGGCACCGCTGAGGCGCCTCTGGCTGCCCTCCCAGCCCTTCGAGCCACATCCCTGCACCAACCCACGCAGCTGCCACTGCATCACCCGTCCCTGCCACACCAGAGCATTGCACCACGGGAGGGGCTGCTGCCTCGCACTTCCAGTTACTCTTTAAACTGTGGGTTTTGTGTGCTTTGGAAGAATCAGGAGTACCCCAGGTAAGATGAGCTCGGTGCTCCCTCTGCCTCGGTGTGTGGGGCCAAAAGAGTCCCTGACCCCTGTGGGATCAGCAGGTACGGCGTGATGAAGAGTACACACAGCCACGCTCCTGCGTTTGTCATTTCATTTCTGCGCCTCTGAGTGGCACGATGACACAGAGGGCTAAACCCCTGTGCAGCTCACACTACCTTATGGCTTGATAATGAGGCCTAGGTGGACCTAGCATCTGCCAGCTTCATGTCTGCGGTGGAAAAAGAAAAGGAAGAAAAATTATGGATACCCTCTCTTCCTCGCAGCAGTACTTACAGTATTGGGGCTCCTGGAATAAATCCTTGGCCCAAAGGAGTCTTTAAATGTACTGAGCGTGGAGTGGTAATTTACACCTCCTTTGAGCCTGTCAAGGACGGCTACAGAAAGCATCAAGTAGAGAATTTAATGAAATCTAATTCTTCCATACTCCCAAAACTTTATCGTTCCACAAAACCCGCCTAGGAAACCTGTACACGGTGGAACAAATTAGAAGTGAATTCAGCACTGAATGTATCTTAGCGTGAGAGCCCAGTGCAGGGTGAAAATAAACAAGAAGTGATCCACGAAATGGGGAATAGGAGCAATGAGAAGACAGCTGTGCTACATCTTCAGGCCACTCCGCGTAACGCGATCCTCAAAAACTGATCCAACATTGCCACCTGCGGGTCGCTTTGGCGAGGGGCTGGAGGGGGCACGGGCACAGACCCGAAGGAGGGTGGGAGTGTGGGAATGCAGGGGCGAGCTTTTGGGAAGGGCTTTGGCCAGCACGGGTGAGTGATTCTGTTCCCCAAACGCAAAGTGTAGTGCTGCCGTGAGACACCGGTAATTGAAACTCTCTTCCTGTTGTGAAACAGTGCTTTCACTGACTAAAGAGATGGGAATCATCAGTCACAGAGTTGTGGAATCATTGAATATGTGAGGCTGGAAAAGACCTTTAAGGTCATTGAGTCCAACCATTAGCCCAGCGCTGTCAGGCCCCCCACTAAACCATGTCCCCAGGTGCCATACCTACGTGGCTTTTAAAGCTTCCCAGGGATTGTGACTCCATCACTTCCCTGGGCAGCCTGTTCCAGGGCTTGACAACCTTTCCCATGAAGGAATTTTTCTTAATACCCAACCTAAATCTCCCCTGGCACAACTTGAGGCTGTTGCCTCTTGTCTCCTGGACAAGAGGTTTGCTACCTGGGAGAAGAGACTGACCCCCACATGGCTACAGCATCCTTTAGGGTGGTTCTGGAGAGCAACGAGGTCTTCCCTGAGCCTCCTTTTCTCTTCAGGTCCCCCCTTAGGTCAGATAACAGCATTGGTGATCAGCTAAATTTCTCGTTGTGGTTTTAACTGAGTGCTTGGAGTCACACCCCACTCTCTTTCGCAATGTAGGTTTCTCAGTAGCTCCATCAACTTCCCTGGATTATACTTGCAGGGAATTTCGGCTTCAGGTGAGTTCCACCAGGAGAGAATTTCTCAATCACTGACCATCGATAAAAATTATATTCAAGGGGAACCTTTATTTCAGCAAGGGGTGAATTTAGCTGATATATATTCATTCAGTGGTATTGTATTTAAATGCAGATTTTAAATAAATATTGCAGTTTTTTCATAGTTTCATTCCCTAACCGTACATTCTGATTCTAGTACATACATTAGCTTTGTGCCTTCATTCTTAAAAATGAAATACAACAATGAGCAGTGGAATAAAATTGTTATAAACTGAGAGAAAGTGCTTCACTGGTATATACGTATATATTGTGTATGTATTCATTCCTACAAAGAAGCCAAAGTCAGAGGATAATGATGCATCTAAATTCTCCAAGAAATGGGCATAATTGAAGTAGCTTGTGCAGTGTTCTGTTTATGCAGGTGCTGGGTTCACTGAGAGAGGCTCTAGAAGACCCCATGTGTGGTATCCTGCTACTTTCCAGAAGGTTCCCTGCCCTCCATAGGGAGCGCAGAGAAATTAACAATGTGCTGATTTCCCTGGGTCTGTGCCTTCTATGGAGACGGGCTGGAGTTGTTCAGGCTCTGGGGAGGTCTTACAGCACCTTCCAGTACATAAAGGACCTACAGGAAAGCTGGAGAGGGCATGCAGTGACAGGGCAACAGGGAATGGCTTTGAAGTGTGAGAGGGTAGCGTTAGATTAAACACAAGGAAGAAATTCCTCCCTGTGAGGGTGGTGAGGTGCTGGCACAGGTTGCCCAGAGAAGCTGTGGCTGCCCCATCCCTGGAAGTGTTCAAGGCCATGTCGGATGGGGCCCGGGCAGGAGCAACCTGGAAAGTGTGGGAAGTATCCCTGCCTATGGCAGGGGCGTTGGAACAAGGTGACCTTTAAGGCTCCTTCCATCCCAAACCATTCAACGAGCGTATGACTTCCAACTGAAGGTCTGGAATCCGGCAGAAAAATCCATGTTGCTTGGCAAGCGTTTTAGTGACCAGGTTTTTCTTCTGGAAGGAGCAAATGGAGCAGATGGAAAGCTTGCAGAGCGTGTTGCCTGGACGCAGGATGACAAGTGGTCGGCTGCAGCAGGAGAGCTGCTGGCGTGAGGAGAGCTGAGGTGGAAAGGTGACCGATGCCATCTCTGCCAGGGAGCACTATGAAAACAACCCCAGAAAGACCTTGGAGCGTTACACGCACATTGCTCTTCTGGGAAAAATGAAAGAAGAACTTTTCATGTTCTGCCCTGTGGGTGGTACCCTTGTGTATTCCAAGGAGGGGGTGGAACTCATCCTTATCCTGCTACACCTGCAGTAAAAGCAGCACATCTCGTTTCTTTCTGAATTACCTTTCACTCCTGTAAAGGTTCTGGACAACTTGAAGTCCATTATTTTTCTTAGATAAAAGTAATATAATAATATATTACATATACCTTATGTATTTATTTAGGTGGACTTTTTTTTTTTTGCTATTATTTCTGATGCAGCTAGGAATGGGAAAGGAGGGTCTGCTGTGCAAGAAGAAAATTATATTTCCAATGCTATATTTTAATCCAAATGTAAGACTGGATTTCTCCACCTTCAGAAGCTTGAATGTTGGGGTTTTTAACACATCATTGCTCACAGAACATAGAGTTTGTAGGTTATGCTAGATGGAATTACTGCTGTTTAAACTATCCATTGCAATGTGATGTGAAAACCATGTACTTCAAGTAACTGTTCTGGAATAGAACTGTGTGGGACAAAATAAGAATGAGCTGAAAAACCTCCTTCTAAAATAATTGAGATGCTCAGAATTATTTAATGTTCTTTCTATGCTCTCTGGCTTGTTTCACAGCCATGGCATTTGTAGTCTCTCTGGGACTTGATGTATTTCTTGTCTAATTTCAGAGCAAAGACATCAGATTGATTTATTTGTATCATTTGTAGGTGTGTGTTTGTATGTTCCTATTAGACTTCAAGTTTTTTTTAGAATTGGGCTGAAATTTCTTATCTCTCTTGACTTTTCTCTCTGTCTTCCCCCTCGGAAGGCCCTGGTTGTGTTCATAGCCTCGTTACCCAGCTGCAGGCCAAGGAGAAGCAAATGGGGCCAGGCTGTCGCTTCAGCCTCTGCTTTAGGGTTTTGCTTCTTCTGCATCCTGTGAATTGAGATATGTAAACCTCTGTTGGCCAGAAATCCCCAGTCTTGTCAGAATGAATGCAGATCATAAAAGGGAAAGGAAGGGTAAGGATGCATTTTAATGTTTTTAAGCTTTGCTGAGGACATCTGGCCTGTGATGATTTGCTTAGAAGAGGATTAATTGTAATGCAAACTCAGGAAGAATGGGGATCCCTTAATGACAAGTGTCAAGTATGCAGGAAATGTATTGTGTGTAAGAGCCAGTGGAATCAAAACAGAATTAGAAAACCTTTCTCAGGATCTCCCTGATGCTCCAAAACGCTTCAGAGAAAACCATTATGTTTGGAGAATTTCCCCAGCAGGCATTCTTCATGTCCTCAATGTCTTCCATTTTCAAGTAAAGAACTTGTTTGAAATCCAAAGTTACAGCAAATGAGGGGGAAGGCTACGCTGTGCTTTCCTTATGCACAGGAGCGCTTTGCACAAATGCAAAATGCAGCAAATCGACTGGTTTGCGTCAAATGAGAGTGTTCGTGCCACGTAATTAAATTCTGGCTATTTTGACGCAGACAGACATGAATATGGACCCACGACCTGATTCCTGTGGGTGAACATTTGCAGCCCTACAGCCTTACAACCTGAGGAAGGACTCAGGAAGCCCTGAGTGAGCTGGAGGCTGGTACAGAGATACCCAAAGTACCAGAGCTCCCAGCCAGTGGGAATTTCCAACGCAGGAATCAGGTTTTCCAACACGGCTCTGAATGCAGCCCAGCCCCTTCTGGTGAGCTGTGGTGCTCAGGCTACTAAAGCTACCCCAGGACAGTCTTTGGCTGTGGTCCTACAGATACCCTTGGGGACAGATTAATAAATAAACCAGAGCTGTAATGTGTTTTCTGAAGGGTGACACTGGACCGAGTGGATTTTCTAACAACAACAGCACTCGCTAGTTTTGAAAATGAGATATTGAGAATGGAAAACTGCTACTTTCAGAATAACACGGAGGCCAACTGTTACAGTCTTCGTATGAAATAAATATTGGATACCCATACCTAAGTCATGTTAGACTCAGAAATGTTAAAAAACTTTGGCTTTTTGTTCTGAGAACGTGATTTTGCAGAGCGTCAGATAGGAAGGCTGCGGTCTATGTTTTAAATTAAGGCTTTATTTTTTCCCACTCCCTCTAGAAATTTTTTGAGAACCTAAGCTTAAATGCCACGGCTGTCAGGAAAGTAGCTGTGTGGTCAGGAGTGCCAGGGAGGGCAACAGGAACTGTCTGGCAACAGGAACTTAATTTTCTGCAAGTCTGTGTATGAAGGAGATTCAGAACAGCTGAGTTCCCTTCTTTTTTTTTTTTTTTTTTCCATTTCTGTAACTAACTGCTTGTGAGACCCAGAGCCACCAGCAAATAAAACTGTCAATTTCCTCAGACAAAATCCCTAAAAGGTAGGAGAGGGATAAAAATATTTTTACTTGGTAGTAGTACTTGTTGCATCGCTTACTGCTTCAGATTGAGGCTTGCTTCCAAACAAAACATAAATTTAACGTGACAAATGAAAACAAGATTGAAATAGTAAAACATTTTCAACAACTTGAGATTTTTTTTTTTCAGGTAATTGCACGAATTTACTACAGATTTGTGAATCACATCAGATAAAAATGATTAAAATGTTTGCCTTCGCCAAAATGTTTTAAATGACTTTACTGTGATCTCCCCAAGTCACTTCTCCTTTTGTGCGTTCATAGAAGCGGCACAACCGAATGTTCCAGGTAAAAAGAGAGACACCTACTGAGTTAGCGTGTGGTAAAAGTATTTCCTGCTTTGCCTGTTCTTCTGGACACTCAACTCAGCTTTTGTGAAAGCTGCAAAAGCATCCCGTACAGAAGGATGCTGTTCCCATCAGATAATAATCACCTCATTCAAAACAAGCCCAGCCCACTCACCCTCCATTATGACTGTACTTTAGACTTGGTTCAGTGAAAAGATCCAAATCGCTCCTTTAAGGCACATTTTTCATCTTGCCTCTTTTAAACTTCCCTTCCACTTCCCCAGTCAGCTAATTACAATTAAAAGCAACGGAGAGGGTCACTCTCAGCACTTGCTAACTGCAGCTAATCCATTACAGGAGGAGAGGTAAAGAAGTATCTCATCCAACTGATACAGGAAAGAGCTTTGGAAGACTTAGATCATATTGTCCAGACAAGAACTTGGCTACGATGGTGCATTTAGCACCTGTAATCCTGATGGATGAGCTGTGGAATCCTTAGTAATCACAGGAGTGGTTAGGAAATTGGGGTTTTTTATGTCTCATCCAAAAGAAGTTAAAAGGATAGAGGAAGGAAGCTGTGAGTACCTGCCTGTGCATGACTAAATCAGTTGTGTCCACTGCAAATTTTTTCACTTTCTTAGGAGCCCCTGCTCGGGATCCTTTTCATGGTCACGGTTTTTCTGCTGACCAGGAGACAGAGTTGTTATCAGCACGCTTGCAGGTGCTTCCTTGAAGGTGGTTGATAAATTCCCAGCGGGGGTTTTAACTGGACACTTGGACAGCACAGCCTTTCTGTAGGTCACCTGTATTTGTTACCTTGATCACAGCTGCACTGAGACACCACTTCCAGACAAGAACGTTTTGCTGGATGCAATGGGGATTTCTGGGTGCTGCTCGATTTCTGGGTGCCAGGGGAAGCAGAAAGAAGCAATAAGCACATGTCCTGCTGGAGGCAGCTCCCTCATTAACTGTGATGCACCTTAAGCTTCCCCAGTTAGATTTCCAAAAGCAACCTGCCTCTGGCTTCCTGCATTTGCTGCTGATTATGGGCACCAGGGGTTTTTCGCTTTCTCCTAAGCTCCTTAATGCTAAACTGCATTTAGGGGTTTTTTTTGAAGCATGGAAAAGCATCGCTGTTCTCTGGGAAGGGCTGAGGGAGGATCTCATCATCCTCACTGCTTGAAATCTCATGAGGTCCCTTTCTATAGCCATGGTTTCTGTTTTCTATCCTATAGAAAGCACTACATTATGATAATATTAAGACTGAGTGCTGATGCAGGCTGAAACCAGGAATCACTGAAGTTAAAGCTGTGTACACGGATGTGGTGCTGCTTCTCAGTGGGTTTTGGGTTTTTTTTTTTTCCTATATTGTAATTGGAGCTGTTTCTTTGCCAGAAATCTTCCTCTTTTTAACATTATCTGCCATAAAGGTTAAAAAGAGATTTTACGGCAATAGAAAACTGCTTAACTGTTCAACAGAGAACTGAAAGTCTTGTACTTTGAATTGCCACAGCGTGGCAATGTTTCAGAGAATTTTGTTCAAGTCTGCTGACAATACTGGTGAACCCCAGCACCGGGCTGATGGTGGAGCATTTCCCTGTAACCCTCTCTGTACTGTTCATAATTCGGTGTGGCAGCAACAAGCTCCTGTGTAAAAGAGGGAGGAAGAATGCAGATGAGATGCTGTAGTACAGAATGGCAGTGATTGGGGTGAGGATAGGGTACAGGGACTTAGTTGTATTTTTTAAAAATTCTCATCATATTTTTAATTTGGGTGGGAGACACCAGCATTGCTGTCCTCTGAGCTCTCCATGTTCTCTTCCTGGTATTTCCCCCCTGCTATGTCCTACTCAATTAATTTATTTTTCTGTAGGGAAAATCAAAACTGTGATTTTTTTGAAACTGAGCAATGGGCAGAATTTCATAACTTGCCTGTTTCTTACATGTTTGTATCCCAATATTCTGTAATGTGAAAATTACATGTTAAGATTCTGAATTGCAGTAAGGTTGTTTACCATCTTCCACATTATTGTTTTGTTTCATAAAGTGAAGTAACCATGACAGTATCACACAGATACTGCTTTAACCTCTCAGTGCACTGACACTTGTGCCTCTTGGAAGCTTTACTCCAATAAATGCCTGTGAAGGAGCAAATGTCAATATAATTTCTCAAATTAGCCATATTTGACAAGGATCAGGGATAGGACACAGCCCAAACCCTGAATCCAGCTAGCTTCAAGCTTAGCCAGAGTCTTGTAGCTGAGGCAGCTCTCTCTATATTTTCTCAGTGTCCATATTTCCTTACAGAATTATTCACGTTTAAATATTTGGATGGGGGAAAAAATTAATTTGTTGGATTTTGGTTAATCCCTGGAATTATGTCTTGGCATTATGCCCTGTAATTGTGTAATACCAAAGCTAGCTTTTCCCTAGATGTGTCCCCCTTTCCTTCTTCTTTTGCCCAATCTGGAGGTGGAGCCCCAGGGCCCTGCAAACACGCCTGCTCTGTCCAGGCTCCATCAGGTAAACACATTCAAACTTGTTTTCCATGCTGTGGAAGATTATGCTCAATGTTCAGCTTTATTTTCACCCACAAACAAGGTCCAGGGGGACATTATGGAGGCTGCTGCTGCTGCGAGAAGAATTTCACTGTCAGTGGCAATTTGTGCAGCAGGGGGTGAACGGGTTGCACATCAACACCCCGCTGTGTCTGTGTTCCTTCTCTATCAGGTGTCTCCAAAGTGTCTCCTTGCCCCATCCCTCTCCTTTCAGAGGTGCATCTCTGCGTGTCCCTCCCAGCACAGGGAATGACCCGAGCTCTAGGAATTAACAGCTCTGTCCCACCAATTCAGCGATGCACTTTTTAAATCTCACCAAGTTTTGCGCAGGCCTGCTTTGACACCTCTTAGTTCCCAATGACATCCACGTTCCTGAGGGGATCTTAAATTCATTGAAGGGTTTTCCTTACTCACTGTAAGATATTAAGCAATAGAGTTATCTTTGATACCAATTTAATTAATTCTGCTGCAAGACACTAATGTATTCAGAAGGCTACCATGGATATTACACGCACACTGTATTGCTCATAGCTACTCTAATTTAGTGTGCTGCACTTGCATTGATTTTTACTGTGGCAAAATTGAGTCAGACAATAACGCATGGATTTGGAAAAGCTTTATAGTTCATAAACATTGTCACATTCATATTTGACTTTGTCAGCAAAGGAAAATTAGTTCAAACAAGGTGCAATGATGCATTCACTGCTCTGGGAGCCTCTAGTTCAGAACTTGACACTGATAAACTGTTATAATTAATTCTTTCCATTTAATGAGATGGCTTATACTATCAGCAAATGCGAGCTTTGATGTCAACATATTATATTGACCATCTTCCTGTATTAATTAGAACACGACTTGATGGAGTCTTTTCTTATGGAAGACCAAAAGACAAATACAGTGAAATTTGTTTATGTGCCTAACTAACGGCACGTACTGAGGCAGCTCATGTGTGCTTACCCAGAGTCAGGGAATGGTTTTCAGCGATAAAGCAGAAGAAATTGGGAAAGTGAACTTCTTGGCTCCATTCCTGCATTTGTTATTGAGTCAGGCAAGTCATTAGACACAGTCTGAGTCCAGCTTACCTATCTGTTTAATGGAGATAATAAGACTTTCCTGTTAGGGAGAGGGATTGTAAGGCTTAATTAATTAATATTGTGGAGCCTCTTTGCCACACTAAAATGGAAGTCAAAATATTGCTTGCTCTAGGTTAAATTGTATGAAAACAAAGTGTAATCTGATAGCGCTTTAATTTTATGCATTTTTACTGAGAATTATACTAACTTGATTATAGTGGTGCTAACATTCAAATACTTCGGAGTTATTGGAGAGCTTGGACTAAAAATGAGTGCAATAATAGTTTATGGTTGCATGTAAAGGGCTAAGAATAGCTGGCTACTGATCCTATTCTCATTTGATGATTTTATTTCGCTTTACAAGTGCAGGGAACGTGCCAGAAAAATAAAAAATCACAGTATGTTTTGATGTTAACAGACACTAATAAGTGGTACTCAGTGGAGCTGAAAAATAGTGTTTAAGTAGGTCAGCTTACCTAAAGAATAGGGAATAAAAATAAGGCTAAAACAGAGGTGTAAAGGGGTAGAAAGCAGGAAATCCACAGAAGACAGCAAGATTTGTACAGGTGTGCCCAAGTAATGCATTGCTGGTGACAAAAGAGGCATTTTTAATGCAAAACAGTCTGGCAAAAGAGGGTGTTTGAGATCCACATGCTGGATTCCTCCAGCACTGTACATGGGAAGGAGGGGCAAAAGCAAGTGCTTGAGCCAGCTGAGGGTGATTGATGTCAGCCTCAAACTGCTCTGTGCCTGTGCCACGTCAGGCTGTTGCAGCACCTGTGTCCTTTGAATTCTGAGGGTTTGAGAGCCCTGCTACTAGACAAGGGCTTTGGGTGCTCCTCAGGCTCTCTGAGGAGACTGCCTGACTCTTGCTTGATCATGTCTTTTGGATGAGGGCTTGCTCAGAGTAAGCATCACCTTAAATATTCGCCTCTATGTGTTCTGCACGGATTATGATCTTAGCAGGAAGTTTTCAATTGAGTTCCACTTCCGTTACTATCTCCTTTCTTAAAAAATCTTTTCCAACGTTATTAGTTCCATCCCAGTGATAAGAACACCGCTGTCTTGTGTCTCTTTGATGTCTACTCGGCTCGTGAGACTTTTGGAAGAAAACAGGTATTTTCAGGCTCAGTCAAGCCTTTGTCCAGCAATATTTATTCCTGCCATTGCAACAATGAACTTGTTCCTAGCGTAGTAACCAGCTTCACCTTTCTGATTACTGGCACGTTGACTGCTTGAATCAATATTGCACCTTAAAATGATAAAATACCTTGATTCAGGTTGGATGGATCAGTGCCTTGAGGATGACTGACAGAAATCTTGCAGATAAGTCTCTGAGACTTAGAATGCACTGAGAATTATCCTGAAAATCTGTGTTTTCATCTGGGGGTTGTCTGTCATTTTAGTTTCATCCTCTTTTCCACAGTAATTTCAGTTGACCTCAATATGTTGTGTTGGTTTTTTTACCTAGCACAGTCTGATTTTTGTAATAAAGTGTGTTGTTATATACAACACGATCCCATTTCTCATCTCTGTCAAAGGTAATTACTTTGATGGCAATGCATTCAAACCCTCCTTGATATTACAATCTCAGTTGTTTCACTCAGTGATGGGACAGAAACTGAAGACTTGTTTCTTTTTTTAAAAAAGGGCTTTCATGGTCAAACATTTGCAACAAGGCTACTTAAATTTGTGTCTTGGTAATCTGAACCCCAGAGTGTATCTGTGCCTTTCTGCTAACTATTTCTGTGTGCTACTGCAATGATGGAGCCCTCTTAATTTCAAGCTGTCCAAGGTCGGCCATATCCTCAAGTTAGAAGCAGACCTGAGAGAAATTCCTGGGAGCAAGTATCTAATGAGGCTTGGGCAGCGGGGGTGTGTTGTGCTGGCCACATCAGGATGGGTTGAAAGTGGGTGTGAATCCCAAAGCTGAAGCGTTCTTGAGACGTATGTGAAATATTTTCAGTGTCACCCCGCAAATTCCACGGACCAAGTTCCGAAGCCTTTTATGCCGAATGAAAGGTATTTTCTCCTATAAACTGATCCACTGACTTGAGTAGCCATTTCTCACAGGAATGTGATGCTCTAACAGAGCAAGACATTGTCAGGAAGCAGTCACAGCACCTCCCACATTTCTATTGGTGAGCTCCACATTTTCACTTCCTTTGCTGAATAGAAATGCAAGGTGCATCAAATTCCATGGGCATCACCCTTCGTCAGCTGCTTCTGGTTACACCCAAAGTTTGGGAGTTAATGCACCGGGGTGCCTTTGGCTTTGGTGTTTTTTAGCCCTCTGCATGTATTTGGGTCACGTCAGCCAGCAGCCTACTTCAGAGGGGCTGCTGCCACGCGCAGCCTGAGCAAAGCTCCGCGTTTAATTATCGCAGCCGAAGCTATTATGCTTGGGAACACATTACCTCTCTCCAAGTCCCCATAATGTCATTTTGATGTTTCCTACGCTATTGATCTACCTCCCGCTTCGTGCAGCCTTCCCAGGCTGACAGAGAATGTCAGAGCTGTCTTGTCCAAAAAGCACTGGGCCACTCCAGCCATGCCGCAGCCGCCTCCGGTTTTACGAGGTGCTGGGCGCGTGTTTGAACAGCTCTGTAGGTGCCTGTTTGATGTGCGATGTGCAGCCTCCCAGGGCTCCAGAGTTTCACCCCAAGCTAATGCCAAGGTTCTACTCTGTGATATGGAAATGCCAAGGTAATTTCATGCTTTGTAAAGCTCTATGAATATTTTTAATTATGACAAAAATGCCATGGAAATGGAGATTGTTCTGGGTTTTATTGTTGCATGTAGTTTTGTATGACTCTAATTTCATAGCAATTTAGTTCATTTGGCACTTTGAGATTTCTGGGTTGTCTGGAAGCATAAGAAAGTGAACCCCGTATTTGTCATGGGTTTGATAACCTTGGCTAAGCTAATGTAGGCACTCTTTTTCACACTGCTAGCAGTGATGGATTTTTACTTTTTTTTGCCACCCCCACCTTGGAGACTGACAGTCTCGAGGCTCTGACATGCCTCTGAAGTACAATATTTCCCCACACTCTTTCAGTAGAATTCAATGCCACCCTGTAAGGACCATGTGGGCCAGGGCAGAAGACAGTATGTTGCTTAGTCTTTGTCAGCTCAAACTTTGGGTTCTCTTCAGAATCAGTGGGAGTTCTTCCTCGTAAAATCCTTTCTGCCTTGTAGTAAACTCGGAGCATCAGATGGTTTCCTTTAGGACACAGGAACTCCATAACTGAATAAAACCCCCTAGTTTACTAGGCTGATGCCTGCACTCAATTTGGGCAATGTGTGTTTTTTTAATCTGTTATCCTACCTTGAGCTTGAGGTGGGCACAGCTTTTGTTGTGCTCCCGCTGGGACTGGGTAAGGACACCAGCAGGAGTGTCCTTCACGGGGAGAGGACAGGCACTTGGCTTCTGCCTCAGCTGTCCCCATCTTACCTGGGTCAGTGTCACTGCCATGAGGTCTTGCCCTCTGTCCTTCTCCAGCATTAGGCAAACAGGTTGATTGAAAACACATTTTGGTCTTGGAGAAGCAACTAAGAGCCCAGGCAGAGTGAGCTGTCACCTGCTGGTGACCCTTGGTGATGCTCAGTGGCTGGTGGTGGACACGAAGCTGCCTGGCATCCTCCTGGTGGGGCTGGGTGCAGAGTGGACACCTGTACCAGCAGGCATTGCTGGTCCAAGGGGCCAGGAGGTTGCAGATGCGCTCGGGGGACTCATGCTCACCCCATGTAATATTTCAGCTTCTCCACTGAAGAAAGAGGCGCTGGTGCACCTGCCCAGGGAGGTGGTGGGGTCACCGTCCCTGGACGTGTTTAAAAAAAGACTGGACGTCGCACTCAGTGCCATGGCTTCATTGAAGAGGAGGCGTTAGGTCATAGGTTGGACTTGATGATCTCAAAGGCCTTTTCCAACCTAGTTCATTCTGTGATTCTGTGCTGGTTTCAGCTGAAGACGGCAGCTGAGGGCTCAGCTTTTGCTAACTCACCCTGACAGTGCAGCTACCTGCCTGCCTCGCTCAGGTCTGCTGGCTTTCTTCTCATTTAAGGGCTCGTTCAAGATATCAGGGTAGGCACAGCAAACCACGGGCTCGGCATATTTTCACACCCAGCTCTTCCTCCATGGACCGCAAAGGATCATTCCTGGAGGTGAAAGTCCTGTTAGAAGACAAAGTTGGCTGATGGATCCTATCAATCACTATTAGATTACTTTCCAAAAAATAAGGCATCCTATGTCTGCTGGAGTAAAAAATGCAAATCCTATTAGTGTGAGAGTGTGCTAGCTCATAATTGATGTATTTGACATATTAGTGTGCTAATTTATGTAAACTGGGTAGACTGTGAAAGATGATCATGAAGAAGGAAAGCGGGCTATTTTTAATTAACATCTTGCAAATAGGTGTGTAGTGGGTCTAAAAATGGAGGGGGAATTCTATAGAGATGTTCTAACACTTATGTTTCAAAAAGATTTTTTTTCCCTTCCTACTCTTGGAATGAGCCCAAGATAGTGGAATGAGCCCTGTATAATGTACAGGAAAGCAGAAATGCAAAAAAAAATATCAAGCATCATTCTGTTCTTTGTGTTTAACCGTCTTTTTGACCCCTGAGATTTTGAAATGCTAAAGATTGAAATTAAATAACAAACATTTTTGCCTTAGCTGGTAAATCTACAGATTTTCTTGCTATTTCCATATAATAGGTAAAATTCTCTTAAATCCTGCCAACCCGCTTTCCTCGGTGATTAGAATACCTGACTGTGCCGATAATATATTTGCTGAATCTTCTCTTTCCTCTCTCTCCTTTGAATGAAATTCACCCCCTAGGAAGTAAATTGTTAGTGAATGAAATGGGATTTTTATGAATACATTTATGATTTCAAGCGATTCTCCCCATTCTCTCGTAGCCGCAGGCCCACTTCCCACACGGGGTTGCTTTTGAAATTGTTTACTCCGAGTGCCCGGTAATTGGCACAATTAATCAAACGGTGTGACCGATTGCTTTAGTCAGGTGTTGTTGCCTGATTGATCATCTGGGGTTTCCTGACACTACAGAGCACAAGAGCTACACGCTTCCCTCACCTGCGAAGTCAGGGGGGCAGATATTCCTTTGAAAAACGCTTCAATACCTGTATTTGGGAAGCAACATGTAGAAGCAAATAGTACCTTTGCATAGAAAAAAAGATATTCCTAAAGTAAAAAGGCTGCTCAGTGATACCTGAGCATTTGGGAATTGGGAGTGAAAAGGCACTGGTTTAAGGCATGCATATTTATATCGGGATGTGCTACCCCCCTACCATGGAGAGAGAGAAGAAAAATTCAGCATAGATGCCAGGGAAGAAAAGGATGTTATCTGTGCAAAATTTCAGCTCCTACTGTAAATTTCTGGGGAGAGAAATGTTTCCTGTAACTATGACTCAGATTTCTGTGAATCAATAGAGCCTCTGAGGGTCAGAGGAAGTCAGTATATTTTAGAGGTGAAAGGTGCTAAAGTCTGTGGCTGACTGGAGCCCAATTTTTCTTCTGGATATTCTTCCTTTTTTTTTTTTTTTTTTCCTTTTTTTTTTTTTATAAAAAGCCTGGTTCTGCAATGTAAAGTACAGTTGAATCACGAAGGATCGCCCCCCGGAAAGATATACCCATGTTTAGAAGAAAAAAAAATCACGTTTGGTTTTTTTCCCCCCTTTTTTCAACTTTATATAAAGAGACAGTTCTTGATAACAGGCAGAGCTGGTCAAATACTTAATAGCTCACTAGAAAGGTAAATATATGAATTTTTTTTATGTAGAACTCTGTTCACAGAACTCGACCTGTTTCTCAGACATCCTGTAGCATCCAGATAGCCTAGGACAAATAAATGGAAGTGGCATACACTGTTTAAATGTTAAATAATCTCATCGGCCTCGTGGGTATGTTTATATTATACCTTGTGGGTATGTTTCCCTTCTGGAAATAAAAAAACCCACAAAAACCAACTCCGTGCCTCTCCGTACCCCATTTCAGTGAACACTGCACAGTTCTAAAGGAAAGAAATACCAAATAAAAACCTTTCCTATGCCTATTTATGAGGAAAAGATTCGATGTCAAAGATTTCTGACTGCCTTAAAAAGGGAAATGACCTTTTGCAGAATAGTTCACTGCTTCTCCTGCACTGAGAGACTAATAAGCGTCTGGAAGCTGATCAGGTTGCACATCTGAAGTGTGTCAATCATTCTTGTTGTGAAAAGACAGATCTTGAAAAAACCTGACAACTTGTTTGTTAGGGGGGGCTGTGGGACACACTTGCAGCAGTCACAGGGCCTGTACTTATCAAACTGAAATCCAAGATAAATTTGCACTTGAACACCTAAGTGCCAAACCATGTACATTATTCTAGCCACCCTTTGCACTTGTTTTTGTTATTGTTTTATCCGTTGCTGTCATTGAAATGAAAGGGCTTTAGGTGGGAATACATCTAAAAAGGAACCACACTTTATTTTCGTGAGAGCGTTTGTCGCTGAAAAAATAACTCTGCTTCAGAAACTTCACGGACCAGGATGACTTCTTCTTAGACTGGGTTTTTTTAATAAACCTCCCTTCATGCCATGTTTATCCAGACTTGCTGAGGCCTGTAAAGCTTCATATAAATCTGGGCTCATACTGCAACTAGGAATAATTGCTAATTTACAGCTTTTTTCTCTTGGCCAGGCAAAGTTGGTAGACCTGACAGAATGTTGCTTTGGGGTTTTCAGGGGTAAGGGAAGAATTTACCATAAACCTTAAATCAAGTCCCCGTAAGATACCAGCAGGAACACTTATACAAACATTTGAAACTACGAAACATCTTGATTTCTACTTTTCTCTGATAATCTAGGGTGATATATGGTAATTAATACTGGTTTAGTTAGGACGATACATTCATTAAGTTGCTGATTAAAGCAAACACCAGTGTTTTAATTCATCAGGTCATTAAATAAAGGTAAAACTCTAGCATTGTAACTAACACAAGCTTCAAGGGGTTGGTGAAGAGAAGCTCTTGAAACTGTGTGTTTGATGTGCAGTCCTCCTTGTAGGTGGTGCTCTTAAAATGCAAGAGGATTTTCTTTAAACCATTTTTGTCTTCTATGGCTGTGTCCTATAATGCCTTGCAATACTTTATCATGCTCCTGCACACTGCACATCAGAAAATAATTCCTGCCCAGCTTTTACAGTAAATCTAGTGAGTAGAGGCAGGACCCTTTATCATAATACCTTGTACGGCACCTCGCTGTCAGGCCCCTCTGCTCGAAATTCTCTGCTTCACTGTAACTCTGCCACGTGCATTCAGAGAGAACCAAAGTCCCTTAAGCCTGCTCTGACAGGTACCCACTGCAGCCCAGAGTTTGTCACAGACCAAGAAAAAATTAGGATGCCTTCCAAGTATGTGCTTAGAACAGATCCTGAAGGAGAAATGAGAGTGAAGGAAATCTTTCCTGAAGGGAAAATTAATGTTTGTTATGCGATGTGGTCTTGTCCTGTATCCATGCCGTGATGCAGGAGTTGGGCTCCGATGATCCTTGTGGGTCCTTTCCAGCTCAGGATATTCTGTAACGCCATAAATGACCTTTGATGAATTCTGGGAAAAGGTGGCAGAGAGCCACACGTGTCAGTTTTATGTGGGTGAAGGGCACTTGCTGGGGGAGTGACGGACTCCCTGGTCAGGGAGCTGCTCTGTATTGCAGGAGCTCCACAAATGCAAAGGCCGGGGCTTTGACTTGGTCCTTGCTACAGGGCTGGCCTAGTAACTGGGAATATGTTCCAGCTTCTCCTGTGCCAAGAAGGTTTCTTCAGGTTTCTGCAATGTAAACAAGAGAGGGGGAAAAAAAATTAGTTCAAATCACCAAAATCACGGTATCTGATTCAGAAAAAGCCGTGTTTGACTCCAGAACGTGTTCCCCATTTGAGCACTTTTTTGCCAATTTTTACTTTTGAAAAAATTTTTCTCAAGTGCTTGCGTGTTCTTCATGCAAATAAATGAAATTCCAGTCTGTGAGGTATTCTGCTGAATACTTCCTTCCTTTCCCCTTGGGCTCATGGAGATTATAGAGTTCCTGGGAAGCCTTTTGACTGAGGCTGCACTTTTGGCCAGTGGATTGGGGCTTGAAGGACGTCTGGAGCTTCTGAAACACCCTTGCATCAGTATCTTTCTCTAACTGACCACCTACAAACACAAATTGCCCTGTTTCTTTTTCCATGAGTACATAAAAGATATCTCATTGTCTCTATTTTGAAAGCATTTCTGCTTTATTAATAGACTCACTGCTTTTATTGTTTAGATTCTAGAAACAAATAAGCTTGCCTTTGTTTTCATAGATCCTCTTCTTTTTTTCCTCTGCTCTGTATTTTTTTTCACTCCTATTCAGTAAAGAAAAAAATTTCTTTTGCTCATCCTTCCTGTCCTACCTTCTCGTGTTCTTAAGAAATGCTTTTTATGATTGTCCAGGTTTCATCCATTGAAAAAGCCTGGAGCCAATCTTTGCTTGTTACCTTTACTCACACTGTGCCTTCTTTCCCTACGTGGGTGTGGGCTTTTCTTGCAAGGAACTGTTCTGCTGCCTGTGTCTAACACACTTCCCAATAGCGGCTAGAAAACACCTTTTAATTTATTTATTTTTTAATAATAAGACGACTTAATTATCATTTTCTGAAGGATTAGGTTCTATTTACAAGCCAGAATCTTCCAAAGCACTGGCCCTTTTTGAAAAAGTTGAGTAATGCTAGACCCCTGTAACTTAAAAAGGATGCAATCCTTGAATTCTCTTGGCTGCATTTTCCTCCGCTTCAACAGCCAGACCAGAAAGCTTTATTACCTTGGTACTTTACTGAAGGTTTAATTCCAGAAATGTTTCTCGCTTTTTTCAGCTATTGTTCGCTCTAACTCTTTGATTCTGATAGCGTTGTCCTGAGGCTAAAATGCTACTAGAATTTTATACCTTTTTTTCTTCTTTTTAAATGTCTTTAATCTTTAGCCTTCCTTATGCCATCCTCATTTCAATGTCTAAATATTTGTAAATTAGTGGAATACTGGAGAAGAAAGACACATAAAATACAGTCCTAAGGACAAAAATCACTGACTGTTCCAGTTCAATTTACTTAATAAACAAGAGGTTCCCAGCCTGAAGTTTGATCTACAGCTCTCAAATACCGGTGAAATTTTAATTTCCTAAAGAAATTCACATCCTTGTCTTTCAGATAACCTCTCTTCATCCTAAACCTGAGTACTGGAGGAAATTTAGCTATGGTTAACCCCTTGCATAACAATTTCAGACAATGATCCAAACACTGTCAGAGTGGTGAGTACCCAGGAGAGGTCTGTGTCCTTCACTGGTAGCATTGAGTAGGTCTCTAATGTCCCCAGCTTCTTGCAAGTGAACATATGAATAGCATTTGCCTTTTGGATTTCTAAATTTAGGCTTTGTGCCAGTATCTACACGGGACCTGAATTTCTCTTTCGCTTTCTGGATTAATCCCCATCAAGTGTGGCAAATCTTTGCTCAAGGGCCCATTTCAGTACAAAATAAGCACATCGCTCTCTGGCTTTGGCCACTTTGAAATCAAGCTTTTGTTGACTGAATGTCCAAATTATAAGGAAATCAAAAATATGCCATGTATAAGCTGGGCAGGGCACTGAAACACAGATTCATTATTGTCCAATATAGCAGTGCTCTTGGAAAACAGCTTTGTAATTGTTCAGTTTAAAGGACATTCCCACAAGACTGTGATAGAGTTCATCTTGCCTAAATGACTTAGAAAATCTGAAAGCTATCCCAGAATCTACTTTTAGCCACTACTTTATCTTTCTAAGGAAGAGTGAGATGGTGGCCCATTACTCTAAGTAATGGCACTACACCTAGATCCAAAGTTGCTCTGAAGGTTAATGCCCCAGACACAGCCTTTTTATTACGCTTACAACCCTATTTTGTTTGAATTGATCTTTGTTATAGCTCTGATAGTGGTACCAAGGATGCATCCTAATTTACACGGGTGTGAGTGAGAGTGTGGTGTGTGACAAACCTGATTCTGAGGTAGTCTTCTCATTTTGGAAAGACTTTTCATTGTGGTGGCTGAACGGGGAAGGTGTTTAAGTACTTTGGGGATTTTGTTTCGGTTCCTCAAAGTGTTTGGGTTTTTGTTTCTGGGGACATCATCTTAAGCAAGAGTCTTGCTAAGGTGAATGAGTTGTGTTTGGAGATGGCCCTGATTAACTTGCAGGATTGCAGGGTGGGATGTGGGGGGAAGACACAACAGGGGAGGTGACCTCAGTTTTCTCTGTGTACCCCTCGCATCCCTGGGCCTGGGTACCTTGTGGGACAGGACGAGTTCTCCATCCCTTGCAGGTTCAGCCCTGTACCTTGAACATTTGAAGAGCTGTCCACCCGCTTAACCTGACTCCTGAGAACAGCCACGGGGACGTCTGCCTTGTGTCTGCTGCTGGTACCTGGGTACCTGCGGCTGTAGCTCCAGCAGCGCCGCAGCCCAGCAGCCGCCTCCCAGGGCAGGGTCTGGCCGGTCCTCTCCCTGCCCCACCGGCCGGCCCCGCGGATGCTGGCGGCATTTCTGTGCCCTGATCGCGGCGGGGCAGGAAAAAAGACATCGGGGAGGGATCGGTGCGCTCGGTGGGGAGCGGCGGTGAGGATGCCTTTTTGCCCGCCGCCGTGTGTTCCTGCCCGCGGGGAGGAGATGCCGCGGGGAGGCGGGG
>VXAZ01005694.1:599629-638743 GCA_013399875.1 Gymnorhina tibicen | reverse complement strand
TGTCTCCTGTGGCTCTTTGTGTTGCTGAAGGTAAGTGCCGGGGAAGGGGAGGGGTGCGGGCCCCCCTTCCCGCGGGCCCCCGGCCCCCTCCGCGCCGCCTTTGTGTGCCTGCCCGGCGGGACCGCCGCGCCCGCGCACGGCCCGCTGCCCGCTCCGCCTCCCCGCCGCTGTCCGCGCTTTGTGCTCCGCGGGGCCGTGCGCCTGGCTCCGGGGGAGCGGCGGGGAGCAGCCCTGCCCGCCGTGCCCCGGGGCGAGATGCGCTCCCTCTCTCTCTGCCACGTCCCCCCGAAAGTGCGGGCAGCCCGAGGCAGCGGGGCCGGCGCTTACCCCCGTCCTCGGCCCCCTCCGAAGTGACCCGGTTGGGGTGCGGAGAGAGGGGCGAGGTGGCGTTTCGGGGAGCGCTGCCCGCGGGCCGGGGGCGCTGGGAGAGCCGCGCTGTCCTTCAGCACCGCCCGGCTGCGGGGCTGCCCCGCCCGCTCCCCGCAAACACCTCGTACCTCTCCCCCTGCCAGACAGCCGCTAATGAAGATGCCGCTAACAAAGGGGCGGCTGGTGGATCGTGTTGGGTTTATCTTGGCACGACTGAACAGCTCTTTTCTGATCGGCGCCGTGCTATGTTCAACCTCAGCCTATCTTCTCGGCAGATTAATGTTTTTCAAAGTTCTGCCCGATGCCGCAAGCTTGGTTTCACATGGCATTTTTTAATCTTTACACTTTAGCTCATTTAATGGTTTCTTAAGTGTATTTAATATGCTTCGTGTAACTTCTGAAAGAAAATATATGTACTGCCCAGGTGAATACTGCTGGCTGCAAATGTCATTGCCCTAAAGAACAGAGCTCAGCACTACTAAAAACTTTGTTGTATATTTGTCAGTCACTGTTAAGGAAAGCTCTGCAACTAAGGACCTGACCTTTCAGAGCCTTATAAATGTAAATGTTCTATGGAAATCATCAGGACTCCCTGTGTGAATAAGAGTTTGCAGGATCATGTCCTAGAACAGCAGTGGTGTCGCTTCTAAAATTGACATTGCATTGACAGAACTATTTAAAGGGAAGCTTTCACAGCATCTGTTCACATATAGTAGTCAACTGTCAGCTGTCTCATTTTCATAACTGCTGAAACATACATTTATGCAAGATAAAATGTTAATATACAGACAAAATTTTGTTCCGTGGAATGTGGTAGTTTAAAAACAAAAAAAAAATTCAAGACAGTAAGTCTGTGGATGTTATGGCCCAGTAGAAAGATGAAGTTTCTGTTTTGTTCACAAACATAGAAGTGCACACAGTTTTGAGTAGCTGTTTTATCCCACAATCGGAGAATGTACATTACTCTATGTCCTGGCTTTTTTTTTTTTTTTAATTAAGGTGTTTATGTGGTGTGTTTTTTTCTTGTACTAGCACTGCTGTGGTAAAGTAAGACAGAAGATAGGTAGTTTAATTTTGTATTAAATGAATAATAAATCTCAAGTAATTGGGTAAGGTTTGAAGGTAGCCAAGGGCCCGGGTTTTCATTCTGCTGGAAAATAACCATCACTTCTCAGCTGAATAAACCCAGGACTGGGAGGACAAAGAATGCTGATGAGTATCAGCAGAATTTTGTCGTGTAAGAGAAGGTAAAGCTGCAGCTTCAGATAGAGGTGCATCAGTATCGCCCTGTGTGACTGGATTATGAGTTTGGCTGGATAGCAAGCCCACTGTAATTAGTTATCTTTGCATTGTTATTGGACAGTACAATAAAAGAACTGAGACTTGAGAAGATAGTCAAAGTAAATGTGGTTACAGGAGAGAAGTTGGGGGAGCAAGAACAGTGCTTGTTTCACATCGCCACAATAGGATCATTTTGCTGAGCCTCAAATTCACTGAGTTTTCCTCAAGATCTGTATAATTTTTTCAGTGACAAATAACTGAAAAGAACTCATTTCAAAACAAGGCATTTCTCCACTTCAGTGCTGTTTAGTTCTGCCAACTTGTTGAAGCAATATTAAAATTAACCAGGCTTGATTTATTAAATTGGTACTTTACCTGGAAGTTAATCTCGTTGAGAAGGCAGTGGCGTTGAACTGATGAAACTGAAGAAGGCAAAACTGATGTCTGTGTGCTTGCTGTTTCAGTGTTAGCAGCCCAAATGTCACTTGCTAAGCTGACTCTGCTTGATGCGGCCTTGATGCCCATCTGGCAATTTGTAAAATCATCAGCAGACTTTGCAAAGTGATAAAGCTGCTCAAAGCACATTTTCTTTTCTCTTGTCTTCCAGTTGTCATTATTTCGTGGTGCAAAGTAGTAGTGCCAACTTACTCCAGCTCCTGACGCTCTCTGAGGCTGCTGGTAGGGTCAGTGACAAGAGGAGATCAAACAGGGATGATGCCCACTGCATGCCATGTGGCTGGTACGGTTGCCCCTGGGCTAGTAAGATTTACTTCCCTCTTTCACAGTGTGATGTGAATGCTTTCTGTGCTCCAGGGCAGGAGCATAGTACTATTTTTGGAAATACAGCAATGTGATCTTGAACCTGTACCATTCTCCTTCTTTAGCAGTGTTCTTATGTGATGGCTAATTCAGAAATTAGCAGAAGAAAGGCATTGTGTGTGAGCTCAGACACCAGCAGGGATTTACACTACTTGTGTTCTGCCTCAGAGAACACTCCAACCATGCTGCTGTAGGAATCTCTTAAAATATTGCCATTTTGCAGTGGGTCTGCGTTCTCTGTCAGTTTGTTTCAGTCAGAATGGCTGGAAGGCAGAGTCTTTAGCAGCTTGCTCTGTAATCATCTCATTTTGGCGTGGCAAAGGCAGTGCTGAGCACAGCCCAAAGGAAAAGCTGTACTTCAGCTAAATAAATAAGAGTAAAAAGTAGACCCATTCCCTCGTTCCAGTGGCTGATGCTATGTTTCCCACCTTTTCTAACTGCAACCCAACAACCTTCCCTTAGCCATGACTGCCCTGAGCTTGGCCAGCTGAAGTTCTGTTCTGGATGATGTCCCTGATCTGTCAGATGTCCCATGCTGTTGGTAGCTTGCACCTGGGAGATTTAAGGTTGCTTTGTTGTATTATTTCTGGGGGGAGAAGGTAGAGCTTAATTAGAAGACAAAAGCGTCTTGAACAAGCCAAAGCTGATGCTGAGACATTGTTTACAATCTGTGACACCTCCAAGGTGTTCTGAGCAAGGTTCTCAGTAGGAAAATAATGAGAAAACGGATTGTCACAGTGGTTCCATGTCTGGGCTAAATAGGAGCGATGACACTCTTCAGGAAATTTTTCTATAAGTGGAATAATGCATCTCTTATTTCCAGGAGACTGAGGTCTTTGTATATCAGTCTTATATGTGCTCTTCATTTAAATCAGCAGCACCCTCTTTCTTTCTCTTAGCAAGGACAACTTTTTGTGTCCAGCAGGATAGAATTTTGTCCAATACTACATCAGTTTTTGTAGTTTGGCGTCATAGTGAAGTCTCAGTTCAGGTTTACATGGACCAAGACATTCAAAGAGGTTGAGGTTCTGTAAGACTTCACTCATCCTTACCCAACAAAGGAAATATGTTTCTACTGGTGTAATTTTCAAGAATATCCACATCTTCCAGTTAATAATCTGAAGCAAAAGCCTCACTATCAGGATACTGCTTTTTTCTGTGGGAAAAACCTTTTTGAGAGAGGCTGATTTCACAGCTGAGAGCCCCAGTGTGTCACTGCTGTTTCCTCCTGCTGGGAAAAGCAATGAACGCATAATTTGAATTTTGTTATGGAGTCCTTTTGGCATCTCGTCTCTCTCCAAGAGATGGTGGCTGAAGCTCTTATTGAGACAAGTTTTGTCTTCTTTCCTCATTATCATGTTCTGCTAGTGTCAAAATAAAATAAAGTCCCAAACCTATCTTGCCAGCTCATTTTTGTTTGTAAAACAAAATGTAAGGGTTCTTCATGATGGTGCAGGCCCAGAGGAAAAAGTCTTTTCTTCCTACCACTAGTCTGGGACTGTCCAGCCTGTATGGGAGAGAAAACCATCCTCCCAGGAAAAGCAAAGACTTTTCTTTTTAAAAAAGCTATGAATAGTCACCCTTGGCCCAAAACTTCTACAAGTCATGTTGTCTCTCATTTCATCATTTTCATGGATTATATCTAGATCAGGGTGATTCTGGAGGGCAACGCCAAAGAAGAGGATGCTTGTGCCAAGTCATGTTTATGGAACTGTAGTAGGTACTTGAAAATCCCTCTCTGCCAGTGAAATAAGAGTCTTCTATTACCCTTTGGCAAATTTCATTGTGATGAAATGACAGTGGACCATTGAGAAAAGATCTTTCATGCCTGCAGGAGTTACGAGCCCCAGACTCAAATTGCACGAGGTCAGTAAGGCAATTTCTAGGTTGTTTCACCTCGGTCAGAAGCTGCACTCAGGGGTGATCCCTCATCCAGGCTGAGATGGGCTGTGCTGAATACAGACTTACCTGTGGTGATCCCGTGGCAATTCATTAAAGGGCTCCAGGGCAGTGCTGGCTGAACATGAGAATCCCACTAATCTCTGCATTTCTGCTGTCACCACTCAGAGCAATCCAGGCAGATCATGAAATGACCTTACAGAGCTTCAGAATGAATGCTAAACTGAACAGAGTCTTGTGTAAATCCATCTTGAGACTTATTTTACCAGACAGTCTCAGCTCTGGGGAAGGGAGCTTTTTTTTTACTTAGGCATATGGGTCAGGACAATAAATGTCAAAAAGTAAACCTTTGAAAACAGGTCTGTTTTGCTGAAGAACTTAAAAGACTCATAGCTAACTTTAATTCTAAGAACACTTTAAAATTATTTGCCTTTTTCATTGGAGAAGTATGCATTGTCATCCTGAGCACTTTTATCTTCCAGTAAATTAGTGATTCCATTTTTTGTTACTCAGTGTTTTAAAGATTCTGTGCTTGAGACAAAACTGAATTGGTTGCAATGTGAAGAAAAAAAGAAAACTTTAATAAATATTAAGAATATTTTGAAATTAAAATCTTCACACACACTCAAGTACCTACGAGTGCACTAATAAAAATTGACTGATTTATTAAATGTTTTTCACATGAAAGTTGTAACTCTTGTAATTCTTTTTTTTTTTTCCTTATTAAAGTTCTACCAATGTAGAGTTGAAAAGGGGAAAATCTTTGAGACAAATGTGGCAACTTATGCTAGCTACCACATATGTAGTATAACAGATGAACAGAGAATGGGAAATACTTGAAACAGAAAGGTTACCTTGCTTTTCATAGCACTCTGTAATACTGAATGAATGGCAGCCAGTGAAGGGAGCAACTCCTAGGGAAGGGGTTTGCCATCTTTTATGGCAAGCCAAATGTGATGCATTCCATTTCTGGAACTCCCTCATTCTTGTGCTGGGAAAGTGTCCTGGTGGCTTTTAGATGGAGTTCCAGAAATAAAATGATAATGCATCCTGTCTGGCTTGCCTTAAAGATAGCACATTGTATCAGGGCTGTGCTGGGATGAGGGTGGCAAGCTCTGCAGTCTCCCTTCTTGTTGTATGCGTGTGTTTAGGGAAGAAATGCCTTACAGGAAGCGTCGGTGATGGGGAAGTTGGTGACACAGCTGACAGTAACAGCGAACAGAGGTAGCAGGAGGAGTTTTAAGGGAATTAATGCAGTCAGCTTTAAATATGCTGGTCTTGAGGTGGTAGCATGGACATGAGAGGAGAATGTGTGGGACGGGCACTTTGAGCAGGAAACAATATTGGAGATGGCAAAATGAGCATGGTATTTAAGCACAAGCATTGAGCACTTCAGAGCAGCTGAACGGAGATAAAGGAAGTAAACAACTCTGAGCTATTATTCTGTGTCAGCCAGAGATTTAACACGAGGTAGCTGTTTGGTAGATATGAACCTCTTAGGGGATAAAAATCCTAAATTCCCTTCTAAGTTCTCTGGTAAAAACAGATAAGGTTGCCTGTCAGTCTGACAGTTGTGATTTTGAAATGGTTTGGCCCCAGAACTTCTCTAGGTTGTTGAGACAAGGGCCTCCTCATTTTGTCAGAAGAGTTTGAACAATTGTAGCTCCTTTGTGTACCACAAACCTGCAGGTCCTCAAATTAGTTGTGTTGGTTTCCAGCTCTGTCACGTGAAGGCCAAGTCTTTGGGTTAAGAGAGGTAGGTCCCAGTCACTACGTTGTCAATCCTTCAAGTTTAAGGGCTTTCAATAATTTCCTTGTCACATCCCCTAGAATCAGCCACGAAGGGGCTGTTCTTCAGTGCTGAGAGGAGCCCCCAGAGCAGGCAGACAGTCCCAGTTGTCTTGTTCCCTTTGTGTAATTTGCTTTTTGTCTGTTATCTGCACCACAGCTATTCTGGATCATTTCCTATTTGTTCATATGGAAGTCATTTGAACATGGGAAATCTTCACTCCTCACTGATCTATTAATAAATGAGAAGGAATGGTTTCATTCTGCTTTCAAACAGCAAAGAAACGTTAAATTTGAGCAAGGGAAAAAAAGCCAACAAAACACCAGAAAAAACCCCACACACCCAAAACCCCAACACCTATTAAATGTGAATAACAGTAGAGAGAATTGGGAGGAAAAAAAAAAAAAACCATGGAAAGAATGCTAATTAGTGTTTTCCTAAAGTACTGCAAGGCAGATTTAAGGAAAAAAATGAACATTTTCCAAGAGCAATGAAATTAATTTATTTATTATTTGCTTAGCACCGCTGAGCCTAGCTTTGTTCTGTATGCAAAACACCTGCAGACTCTGCCTGGAGTCTGAAAGATAGACACATCAAAATAAGGATGCTCTAGATAACTTAGAAATTATTATCATATATGCCAGTCGTTGGTATTCTCCAAGGGCTGATATACCTTCCAAAAAGAAGGCACAATTGTTTCCCTCAGGAGCTGAGCAGAGGGGTTTTTGTTGTTGTTGTTTGTTACTTTTTCTTTTTTTTTTAATTCAGTATTGATTTCTACAGGATGTTGCTCTTCAGAGGTTCTGGACATTTACATCAGTTTAAAACATCAAAAAATAATTAATAATCAATGTGACTTTAATCCCTTCAAAGAGAACCCATTAACCTACAAAAAATGCTCCAGCTCACAATAGTTTCATGAAAGTAACTGTAAGCAGGGCAAGAGATGAAAGAGAGAAACATCACTCAGATATTTTCCTTTTTCAAAGAGAACTTGTATTTGAAACAGAGAACATAGCCAATATTTTATTGTAGTCAACGTACCGTAAATTAGGAGGTCTGGGGGTTTTTTTTAATAATTTTCTTTCTCTAACTTGCCTGCCCCTGCCTAATCTTGTACTGGTATTTTCTTGAGTCATCAGTGTCTGCTTCTGAGGAAAAGATGATGATGTCACAAAATCAATATCAGAGGATCCTGTACTGTAATCCCTTTTCAGGGAAGTCCATTAAATCAATGCCTCTCCTTCTGTGAGTAATGACTGTAGGATCAAGCCCTCTAATTTCGCTGTGTGAAGGAATAAGCAGATGGGATGGGACGGGATTTTACATAATTAACTAGCAGTTATTAAATACAACAAGAAAAATCATGATGTTTTCTGAAAGAGAAATGAATACATGGTGAATATCTAAGTGTATTTCTTATACGATGTCTGCTATAAAATTAGTTCTCAGTTGCATTGCAAAATAACGTGTTAAACCAAAAATGCTTTTTTATTTTTAAACCTTTTGAAAACTTATCCAAGACTCCATAGACTTCGAAGCCCCACCAGGTTTCCTCAGCAGCTTTGGGGGAAATCGTGAAAACTACAGAACGGCAGCACCATATGATGTCACCAGCGTTTAACGGAAATTGAGGCACTCTGGGAACAGGGATCAGAACTTTGCCATCTCACCTGTTGTTCATGTGCAGCATCAATGCCTGTTAGCTGGAACCAGAACTGACGGGTTTCCTCTGATTCTCGGGAGGCTGGGAGCTATCAGAGGGTCTACTGTGCTTCTGGGAACGGCTCCAAAGTCCGAGCGAAGTCAATGGATGTTTTTATGTTGCTTTAAATGGGCTTTGGAGCAAGCTGTAGTGGGCAGACCTGCAGAATCAGCCGGCTGATGCTGTGAAGTCTGGCGTGCAGCGCAGAGCCAGCGGTGACGGGGCGGTGGCCTCGGGCTCGCTGCAGTGCCGGCCGGCAGCACAAACCGGAGGCCACGGGATGGGTTTGGTTTTCAGAATCTGAGAGTCTTGATAGCTTAAAGAAACTCCCCATCAGATAAATCTTGAGCAGCCTTCTTGTTTAGGGAGTAGCTGTATTGGCGAGAGTTGGTGTGTCGTAATCCCCGGCTGAAGCCAGTGTAGGAACTAACGTGAGTGCTTCTGCTCTGAGGTGCTTTTCTCCAGACAGAGCCATCAATCTCCTCTGTCTCTTCCTCTGTTTATTTCAGGGCTGTTCAAATAAGAGTTCAGATTTAAGCACATTTCAGCCTACAGCTCCTGTTGCTGGCGTTGCAGCATTAGCACAGATACATGGATGTATGGAAACCAAATTCTGCATGAATGTCAGACACTTGTATCTGGATCTGAAAAATCCAGGTGGTCCCTGCTTCTTTAATCATGATACCAAACCCCAATGAGCATCTGAGGCCTTTGAATTTCAGAACATAAACTCTCATCCTGCTCAGCTCAGGTGCAATCTGAACACAGCTATTATTTCCTAGACCCTTCCACTTACACCTTTGCAGCTAACTAGAGGCCAGCAGACTGCCATAGCTGTGATAATACAGATGGGAACAACAGTTCAAAACATGCTTATATGAAATGCAGAAATGAACCAAAATTTGAGAAGTAATTTGAGATCGGTGTCTGGAATAATTCATCTCTAAAGGGCAAATGCACAGCCAGGTTAACAGCTGGCAGTGATTCCAAGTTACACATTGAGTAGGAGATCAGCTCGTGCTTGGAGGAACTCATGGTGGAATCAAACCCTTTAAATTCTTTCCGTGAAGAAAAGTGGATGTGTTCTTAGATGTACATGCAGAGTAATTAACTAAGCACTGTCTGTCTCTGCATGGACATGTTTCTGTTTAGAACTTAAGAATTAAAGGGCTGCACAGTCAAAAGGCATTTACAACAGCAGTAAGTAAAAAAAGAATTTTGGCCCTTTGACTATAGTGCTTCACAACAGATTTAAATGGGATCTACATCGCTATTTACTCCATATTGTAAATATTCTTTAAAAATATTATGTTTAGGTTCTGGTGGTTTTTAAAAAGTGTTTCATCATCAGTGAACTGAACTTTGCAGGATCCTTTTTGCAAAGTGTTGTGGCAACCAAATACCATGCAGCCAGTGTCACCCTGACTGGTGGGACTGGGAGGGGAATCAGGAAAAAAGGGTGGGTTGAGATAAGAATAAGTTTAAAAATTGACATTACTGCCATACTAAACCCAAAACACAGCTCTGTGGCAGCTACTAGGGAGAAGATGAACTCTCTTGCTCCTGAAACCAGGGCAGCAAAGCAGCATGGCAGGGAGCAGCTGGCTGTGGCAGACCTCATGGTTGATGCAAGGGCACCGAACTCTATGAGTTGAATTACAGCCTAACCATCAGACACCAGTTTTTCCTGGTAGGCATTGCTGCACCAGGTGATGGACAGCCCAAGGCAGGATACCAGTAAGTGTCCAGGAGGAGGAAACAACTTCTGGAATATCTGTTGTATCATGCATGAGTGTTCATCTTGGAGCAGGGCCACAATGCCTTCGCTATGGCCTCACCAGAAGGACTGGTGTGACCGGAATAGTTGCAGGTGACGTTACTGCATGCACAAATAAAACATGTTCGTGGACATTATGAGGTTAGGAGATAAAATGGAAGAGAAGCAGAAGCATTTAGGAACGTGCCAGAGCGCGTATCTTGCTGGCTTTGTCTGTTCCAGTTATGTACAGGGTTATTTTTGCATCCCGCTTGCATTTGGTAGCTAATCTTTAATAAAGACGTGACCTGCATGGAGATTGGCTTTTAGTAATGATATCTTGTAGTGACTGTATGGGATCAGCTGTTCGTTGTCGATACGTACTGTGAGTTAAAGTCACTTACTGATCAGAGCATTGCCATTTTTATCTGAAAGATTTTTGGTTTTTCCTCCCCTCCCTGGAGGGAGGGATTTATTGCCCTTACGAGTGCTGGTTACGTGATTAAAGCATATGAGAGCTACTGGTCTATCATGGGTATCTACTTGTTTATCCTTCTAGCTGGCTTTAGGTGGACAGTAAGGCTGGTATTTCTCAGTCCATTGCATGGCTGGAAGGGTGTAGAGGGCAACTGCAGCACGTGGGGAAAAGGGGAGGCAAGAGATTGCAGTGGGGGTGTTGAGGATGCAGGCGCTTCAGGATTGCCCCCTGCTTGTCATCAGAAGGGCAAAGAAGGTGCCGTGGAGGAGGGGCTTGGTGCATCTCCGAGGGTCAGGGACACGTGTGACAGTTTAGAGTTGTACAGTAATTTGGGCTGGAAGGGGTGTCTGGAGACCATCTGAGCCTCTGCTCAGAGTGAGGCCAGGTAGGTCAGGGGCTCGGGGCCGTGTCCGGAGGAGCTTTGAGCATTTGTAAGGATGGAGATTCCACCACCTCTCTGGACAACTTCTTAGGACCCTGCAGAAGAGGAATGACAGCCGATTAAGTCCTTTTAAAGATCATGAATCAGGACACAAAAAAGTATGAATTTTTTATTAACTCAACTGCTCTGTTGTTTTGCAAATTCATTTTAAAATAATTTGGGCTACCTTTCTTTGTAGAATTTTGAACTCTGGGTTACAGTCATAAGCTTTATGCTGAACTCTGCTTGTTTTGTTGCATTCATCAGTGCCTTGAAGCTTTGAGCTTTAAATATTGTATCAGGGATAAAATGCTTGGAGCTGCCAGTGTTAGAATGTACCTTAATTATCACTTAAGCTTTCTGCAGAGTCAGGCAGATATCTGCCATCACTGCACATTCACTTCACAGGTTCAGAATTCTCAAGGAGGTTTTTTGATTTTTTTTTTCCCCCTTTTTATCCTTCTTTTTTTTTTCCCCCTCCATTTTTTTTCCCTCCTCTTCCGAGTTACACTTTTGGGAGGAGAGCTATGACTTCGTATATATTACAAGCTTAGGTCTTAGGCGTGCAGGAAACCATTAAAGCTTCACCGAGGGGACACCTGTGAGCAACGTGAATTAAGGGCTCTTGGTGTAGGACTGGCCTCTGTCCTGGCAGGCTTAGGGCTGGAGCAGAGGAATCTGTCATCACTGCATCCCTGTTACCGAAACTTGTATAAATCAAGGTGGAAAAATACATGTCTCAGGGGAATACGTGGAATCTTTCCTGGAAATTTCCCTTGTACTTTTTGTATTGATAAGCGAAGCACTGCTCCTAGAATCAATAGAAGATTACAGGGACTCAATACATTTAATGAGCTCCAAAGGAACAGTTTGGGCAGTTTGTGATTACAGTCTGTGATTACAGCTTCTGCTGCCTGAATCTGCATCATACTTGGATTTTATTCCTAATGATTTATAATGTTGGAGGGGAGGATGAGTATGGGAATTCATTATTTTTTTTTCACAGATTTTTGCCTTGAAGTTATGTTAGCTCATACTTCTACATGTTTACTTGTCCATGCTAGAATACAGATTTCTGGTTTTTAACTACAGGATACAGAATGAAAAAACCAAATGTCCCTCTTCCCCCTTCCCCACCCCAAAAAAAACCAAAACATAAAAAAACCCCAAACCCCAACAAAACCCCCACAAAAACCCAAACAAAAAACCTCCCCAAGTTTAAAAAGTGCCTAAGATGGTGGTTGTCTTATGGCCCTTATATCTTCCAGTCCTCTTCCCTGAATCCTGATTTCCAAGCAATATCACCCTAAAAAAGCCTTATTCTTGTATCAGTATAAAGTCAGATCTTTCAGTGAATACCACAAAAGCCTATCTTACGGTTCAAAAAACTATTAAAAAAAAAATCTCATAATTCCGTTTGTTAGAGAAACAAAGTGGTGCTTTCCCCCTGGAGACCCTACACTGCCAATTCTAATTTATTTTGGAAAGAAAGAGTATTCTGCAGAATGTGTTTACCATTTGTGAAGTAAAATGTGCCGGCAGAGAGTGTGAAGGTATCTTGGGGAGCAGAGCTTACACAGAAGCAGATGAGTTTACAGAGAAAAAAGGAAAACCTCTGGACTATATATTTAACATAAAAGAGATGGATAGATGGGATTTGAAGATGTCATGCATGGCCTAGGGCACATCAGCTGTGCTCAGACTGTGGTTTCAGAAAGTTTGGTCCTCTAATCCCTACTCTTTTTCAAAGATGAGCTCTATGCTGAGCTCTGGCCCAGCCCTGCACAGGGAGGATGGTGTGAAGGAGGAGACCTCGAGGTTCCTTCACATCCTGCTGTGCCCAGCAGAGCTCAGAGCACGTGGGAAAGGGCTCCAGGCTGGAACAGCTCTGCTGCAGAGCCCCTTGCCTGCAGCACGATTGAAATGCGTGATTTCAGTTGATATTAATAATTTGGAGGGCTTATAGATTATTGACACAGGAATTTCCTGAGAGTTACGTGTCGTGTGGATATGGGAGCTTCATACACACTCTGCTTTTCCACAGCATGTTGGGGTTTTTTCAGGTCTTTTACAGGTTTAAAAAACAAAGTCTAGAGGTGCCAGAGGATGCCTGGGGTTGTTCCTTTATGTTTTTGTCCAGAACACCACACCCTTCGGCACTGTGTGAGGGATGGCTGGGAACTGCTGGATGCCCAGTGTGAAAGTTTTGCAATGATAACAGAAAGTCTTTTTTCATGAGGAGATGGGCCCCAGCCTGAGTGAGGGGAAGCAGATGGACTGCAGAGACGTGCCTGCATCCTGCACCCAGGAGTGCACGTGCTGTGTTAAGAAGGCTAAGAGAGGGGAAGAGGAGTGTCCCCTTCTGCCCCCTGATAAATCCATCTCTGTGCTGTCAGAAATGGCTGCGAAATGGGAGCTCTGTGGTTTTTCTCTGCAGAAATGGTCTAGTCACATTTATCTCTTTTCCTCTTTGCATACTGGCATATTCTTTCTGTGTGCGTATTTATCCAAAGTCTTTACTTGGAGTGTCGGACTAAAGGTCATATCATTTTTTTTCTCTCTTTCTCTCCTTTTCTTTTTTTTCCCCTCTATTCCCTCTGTTTCTAAAGATGTCAAGCTAAATAACTGATGATTTCTTCTGATGCCAGAAGGCCTTCATAATATGCATATTAGGGTTTAGTGTATTTTTCTTTCCTGCATCTGAGTGCTCTCAATTTGTATGCAGAGCCATCCTCTTACCATGAGCTCCTGTGCCCAGAGCTGAGGATTATGTTCTTATCCAACATATGTACTCAGCCTGAAATGCTAAATCTCAGCTACTAGAGGAACAGAAAGATGTTATGGTTAAAGGAACTGTGTCAAAGCAACCAGTCAGATCAATCTAGAAATCATTTTGTTTGAGAGGCGAGATAAAGATACACTTTGAATGTCTGTGTCCCCTGACCAGTACTAATTAATGAATTTAAATATTGCTACTCTGACTGTGAGGGATTAAGCAAATATGGGTTTTAATTTAAAATAATAAAAAACCAGTTTTGTGACAGTGATGGAGGAGTCTCTGTGGATGCTGTTTTATACAGAAAGGGCCAGATTTTGGTAACCTGTAGCATGGGGGTGTGGAAACAGCACGGCAGTGGCATGTGGGTTGTTCCCTTGCCCCTTCAGCCAGCCTTGCTGAGAGAGCAGAAGCAGTTCCTGCGGGACTCCACCTGCTGATATCCCGCTCCATCCTATCCCTACTGCAGCAGCTCGTGTAGGAGGAGAGGAGAGGGCAGAATAACTCACCTGGCTTTGCAGCTGCACCCGTTTGTACATCCACGGATAAACTGCAGGCTAATCTGGTTTCCAGTTTGTGAAACTGTACTTGAGGGAGAGAGGAGGAATACCTCTGAGGCAGCATCTTGTTGGAGGGTTGAAAGACATTTCCAGGAAAGTGAAAAGATGAATCTTCTCCTCTTCTTTTCCCTCAGGAATTAAATACTAGATGTTTTTTTTTAATGGGCAGTGTGTGGATGTTTTATTTATTAATCCTGTGCAAAAAGTACTGTAGAGGTTGGGTATTCAGGAGGTTTTAAAGGCAAAATAATAATTTGCATTGACTGACAAACATTATTTTTATAGTTTTTGCTATGATAGAGAAGCCTAAGAAGCTTCCCAGCAAATATTTCTGTTCTCCAGAAAGAGCACTTCAGTCCCAAGCTTTCAGCCCTCTCTGAAGAAAAAAGGAGGCAGGGGCAATCAGTCCAGGAAAATTCAACAACTAACAACCATGTCAAGTTATCTGCAAATTGTTGCATTTGTCTGAGATCTGTATTTTCCCAAGAATAAAATACTACCCCGTTTTTCGCATTTATCCTCTCCAGTGTTTGTCCCCTTGCTATTGTTTCCTTGGCCTCTTTCCTCTCCAGCCCACTTCTTCCCTTTCTGCCTCACTTGTCATCCCTGAATCTCCTCCATCCGCACTTAACCCTGCTCGAGTCCCTTTGGCTCACGCCCAGCCTCTCACACACCCTTCTCACCTAAACTGTGTAACCTCATTTCGCAAGTATTTTGCTTTGAAGTCGTACTTATCCAGTAAACATTTTGGGATCGCGTTTTACAACAATCAAAGAAAAGGCTTCTCTGCACACACCATTTGCAGTCATTTAGCTCCATAGTTAACTTCCAGTGGAATGCTAAATAGCCACAAAAAGACTGTGATTACATGAAAAGACTATTTTAGTGAAGATAGCTGTTATTCACATAGAGATCATATTTCTCAGGGGAAAAAAGGGCCAATTACTGAGCTTTGTCACCTACACTGTGAATTCAAATGAACTTCATCTAAAGCAGTGTTGTTACACTGATTTTTACCAAGCCTAACTAAACCCAACATCAGTCCCCGTGACCTTCTGCTCAGCTGGCTGTAACTATGCCGGGTTCCAGAACCTTGTCCTGGTTACAGTTCATAGAATCACGACGTGGTTGAGGTTGGAAAGGACCTGTGGAGGTTCAGCACCCTGGCTCAGGCAGGGTAACCTAGAGTTGGATGCCCATGACTGCGTGCAGAGAGCTTTGGGATGTCCCTTAGCAGGTATCTCCATAACCTCTTTGGGCTGGCTGTGCACCACCACCAGCTGGCTCTGGGACACCAGCACAGAATCAACACACACCCTGATACAGGTACACTACTGTAAAATATAAACAGATTTATTTATGAACTTCCCCCTGCCCCCCAAACTAAAAATTATTACTTCCTTAGAAATATATGGTTGTCTTAAAAATATTGTGCTGTAAGCTTAGAAGAATGGGGGCCCCAAGCCTTTGTGAAGACCTTAAAATTGATTTTTATTCTCCCCCCACTACCGTCACCTTTTCATGTGAAACATTTAATCCAAGTTTGTTTGGGAATTTCTGTCTGTCTGAATTATATATGTTTCTTCCATTTATCATACTCTAAGCTTTCTGGTAGATAAATTGGTCCTCCTCTACACCAGGACAGGTTGATGGCCCATAAAATAGATTTTCTAGGACTATTGCTATGGTTATGTGATTTATACCAAGGCCCTCCCTGAGTTCTAAACCCATAATCACTAACGATAGTGGGGCTCCCACACAACACAGAGGAATTTAATCGATCCCATTATTAGCAAACAGGGATGCTTTCCCTGGAAGGTAAATGACCTTGCTTGTGAAGATCACTGTTTTAAATTCTTACAGTTTTTTGCTGGAAAACCAGTCGCTCTGTCAGTCTGTGAAAGCAAAGAAATAGTGCACAAAAGAAAGCACTAGTCAGTTTGTGAAAGCAAAGAAATAAAACCGCAAAAGCACGTTTTGGGAAGGTTACCTCCAGAGTTCCATCCACGGAAGGAAAGCCGGTGGCTAGGTGCAGGCTCTGATAGCCACGGAGTTGAGTGACAGCTGCTAAGCTGCGGCTGGGGACGGTGTGAGACCCCTTCAAGAGGGATGTCCTGCTGGGGGCACAGTTCCTGTGGCTTCTGGAGCGTGGTGGGGACCTTGAGCAGGTGGTGCAGCTGGACAGGTGGCTCTGGAAGCGTGCCGAGTGGCGCGCGGGTCGCGGAGCGGCAGAGAGGGGCCGAGCTCTGGAGGTGAAGCGGGGACATGTGCTAGGGGCAAGCGAGCAAGCCTCAGGTGGCTCTGCAGATGTTTCCTCTTCTTCCTTGCAGAAATTCTGTCAAGACACACTTACACGACTTCAGAAGCCGTCCTTGATTTCTGGATGTCTGATAGCCAGGGCAGGTTGGATACTGCTCCTAGGAGCCACTAGGCTTTCCTAAGCAGTAGGTCCAACCTGCTGGGAGTGCTGAAAATGTTGTGCAGGTGCAGAATAACTTAAGAGTTAAGAGAAGAGTGTTGCCTTTATGCTTCTGAACGTGTTAGGAAGAACTGCAAATGCCTTCAGAGACATCTGCCTGTGTGTTTCTACACAGACCCAGCAGTTTGGTTTCCTTAATGTCACACTGACATAATCAGAGGTGGTGTAGCAAGGCAGGAGCCTGGAAATTTGTGAAGAAAGGACGCTGGGGCTGCTGCCTTTCATGTCCTGTAACACGTTTCCTGGATGATCTTTCTTAATGGGGGACAAGGGCAGACAGTAAAGAATGGCCAAAATTTTGGTGAAGACCAGATCACTTTTAACCGTGGGAGTCCAGTTGCCTTCTGGCCATCTCTAGAAGTGGTTTGTCATTAAGTAAGACTGTGCATCTCAGCTGTCACTCGAAATAGGGTCTGGAACTGAAATACATTAAAATTTTTTTTATTTCCCATTACTAAACAAATGAAGTGACCTGAAATGGATGCGTTCACTTGGCCAGCAAACCAATTACTAATGTAAAACCTTGCTTAACTTCATTTTGGTAAACTGCAGTCCTGCACTGGAAGTGGTTATTTTTAGGTTTTTACTTCAGTAAAGACAGATAGGAGCTTCTGCTGAAGTGGAAGCATCTCTGCAGATTAGCATGGGACAAAGGATAATTAAATCCTGGCACCTAAAGAAGCTGAGGGGTAGAGAGTATTCACATTGGTGTTCACATACTTGCTCATGTCAATCTCATTTCCACAGGAAAATGAAAATTAACAATGCAGTATTTTATATTTTAATGATTCCATTTCTGTGTTTAATTGCAGTTTGTAAACCTGCAGGTTGTAAACCTGTCATGATTATGCAATGAATATTCTGAGTTTATTTGCTGTTTTGTTGTGGTTTTTTAATTATAGATTAACATGTCCTTTTCAGGCAGCTTACAGCTGGGTATCCTGCCTATGACACGCCTAATGCACTTGCAGAAAGGGGCGTAAGATCCGGGAAAGCAAATTGCTGCCTGTTCTGATCACAGGAATGAGAAATTTACTGAACACAGACTAAATTTCAGTCATCAGTAATGCATTAACATTGGTATTACACCATCAGTGTTGCCCTTCTGCCCTTAGTAAAACTACAGAAAGTTCACCTTTTAAATTGTATTCAGATTTATAATTGAGCACTTTGAGTGATGGGTTCATCTAATGCAAGCAAAAGGAAGTGATTTACAATGTCTGTCAGGAGAACATTGTTATGTGAGGAGAGATTAACAATCATAATTTCAGACTCAACAGTATTTAGAATTCTGAATTGTCTGTTTTAATGCAAATGCTTTGTCTTTAAATACTGTGCTCTGTCTTAATTAGGTAGAATAACCCTTCCTTGCTTGGGTAGTCCCCTAAATTAGTGACCAACCTAACACCCTCAGGATCATGCTTTTGCATTGTTCAGTCTATTCCGATCACACAAAGTGAAAGAAAAAAAGGAGAAACCGGTCTCTTACATATGGAGCGCAAGAGGCATGGCTTCAGCTCTAAACTCCTCCGGATTCATTTCCAGTTTCTCATTTTGAGAGGAAACTGATAGGCGTCAGCGGGCTCGGATCAGCCTTCAGCTTCCACACCTCGCTCTTTGGGAATTCCTGCGCTGCGGAAGTGGTGTCGGTAGAGGGTGACCCAAAGCAGCTCCAGCGTGACCCAGCGCTCTGCTGGCACAACGAGCACAGGACATCAGGCAAGGGGCTGAGATCCGGGGCTGGCCCCCTGTGCTGGCAGCAGTAACCCACCGGTGTGGAATTCCGCTGTGAATTTCCACCTGATACTTTGCTGTGCCTTAAATCATACCTCCCCTGCTGGGGGAGGATTTTGAAATCCTTGCCAGGATTTCCACTTCATGAGGAACCATCCAGCCTTCTCTGCTTTCGGATAGTTTATTAAGTCTTACCAGAAAAGTTAAAAGTACAGCAGAGAGATTTGAATGTCTTGAGAATGTCCGCCGAGTGTCCCAGTAATCAAGATAACACGGCCTTCTTAAAGGTAAACTACCCAACAGGCACTTGAAAAGAAAGATATTTTCACTTTTCTACCAATATTCAACAAATGTTTATAACACGTTTACAGGAACTGCAGATTTCTTTATCCAATCACTTTAAACAATTTTTGCCGCATAAAATGGAGTAGTCGAAGAAGAAGAAGGTTTAAGAACAACAACAATCCTCCATTTTGGAGTTTTTGCTTTTTATGTATTTGCTACGTTAACAAACCCGACACCTTTATATATTCACCCTGCGTAACCTTACGTAATATTCTGTTATCTAGTTCACACTGCTGTGGGTTCTAATTCTTCCCAGAGAGTTGGCAGCTTTCTCCATGGACGAAGGTCAAAAACAGCGTGGTCCAGGGGGGTAAAACTCCTTAAAACAGGCAGAGAAATATTCCCCACACTCTGGACTCCCACACACCGGCCCTTTGGCCGGCCGGGCCTGCAGTGCGGTCGGGGATACGTGATTACATCTCAGGTAATCTTTTATTCTGCTTTTATTCTGATCAGGTCAGCTGCCACCAGCAGCAGAGCCGTGAGGCTGTGGGGCTCCAGCTGCTGAGTGTGCGGCCTGTGCCGGTGTTTCCATGGCTCCACGGCCGGCGGGCACAGGGCCAAACTCCCCGCCACGTGTGTAATCCTTTTAAACCGAGTGGGACCGCTTCCACGGGGGCCGAGCAGCAGAGCCAGGCTGCGAAGCATGACCACATTAAAACTGCTCGGCGGCGGAGCGCAGCTGCGTTTGCAGGAGGAGCGCCTAGGAGCCGTGGATAACCGGCTCCTCCCCGCACAGAAGGACAAACTGCTTCCTGGGGCCTGCCCGCTGCAGCTGAGGCCTGTGTCTGGGATGAGATGGACCTCACGTTATCCCTTAAAAAGATGCGCATCTTGCTGTGTACTCCGTGGAGAGGAGTGGATTGTACGTCCCAGATGTTTCATGTTGGTGCTAAGGCGTGATAACTTACCCTCCGGACCCGGTCATCTCTGCCCGGACAGCAGGAGTCCAACTTGCTCGGACCGGGTGCCCCAGTTTTGAAGAGTTTCAGCTGGGGATGAGAGAAACCCAGTGAGGAAACTCCAGGTTTTCTGGCAGCAGCCAGCCCCCGTGCCCAGGAGCCTCTTCCTTCATGGCTTGGGTTGTCCTGTGATGGTTTTTCTCATCCGTGTGTCAGCACAGGCAGAGAGATATGAACACAACAGATACCAAATAAAATGTAGCATTGAAAATTACCTGGCATCTCTGAATATTAAGATTCAAATGAAATTTCATTTGAAAGTTGTTTGTAAATTATTTGGAAAAGTGAGGGTACAGTCTTTCTAGCAGTGCGTGGAAAAGATCCTTTGTAGGGGTTTTGTGCTTCAAAAAATTACAATGTTTTGAGAACCAACAGCTTTAAACTTTCACGTACTTCAGAGCAGATATTACAAGCAGCATCTCTAATAATTATTAGACATCACAGTAAAATCTTCCTGGCCTCTGGTTCCACTATAATTTTGAAACTCCCATTAGACTCTTTGGGTGCTATAACTGAAGTTCATATCTCTTAAATGCACCTTTCCGGCTGCATGCGATTTTATGGTGCAAAAAGCACAAGAATTTCACTATCTCATGTTCATGAAAGCTTCTGGGTAATTTCAGCAGTTTCGAGTGAAGTAATTTGGACTATGGTTTTCAAAGCTCTGAGAGAGATTTAGAAGACCATTAATGCAAGGTGAATATTAAAGCATCAAGCCTGTGTTTCAAGTCCAGAATTGATTTCAGCCACCATCACAGCATTAGGATTTCACCCTGAAGTCTTAGTGATGAAACTCGCCTGAAATCTAGTCAGTCCTCTTTCCCTTTGTCATGGTATAGGTTAAGCCAAGAAAGCATGGATGAAATAAAGAAAACACTTAATCTGCTTATTAAAAATGACTTGAAGTCAGACAAGATTCATTTGCAAAACATCCTCCCCACAAGTTGAAATATTAACACCAGAAGTAAAATCAGCCGTAAAGCAATTTCTTTTTCAATTGGTCTATCTACCTAGATGCTTCTTACAGTACACAGTGAACCCACATTGTTTCACTTTGTATACTTTGCTGGGTTCCATTTAGGGGTTTGGATTTTTTTCCTTGATTCTCATGGTCTAACACGGCAGTGTGGTTGTTCTTTTAAATGGAAGAAAAAGATGGGGATTTCTTTGGTTATTTGAGTATATTTTTTATTATTTTTTTCTTTTTTGTCATATTTATTGTGCGTTCTTTAAGTGTAACATTCCTAAAATATCTGTGTTCACATCAGGCTCCATAATGTTTTTCCTATTCTCTTTGTTATTGTTAGTAATGTTTTACAAAAAAACCAAATTGGTATGCACCCTTTGAAAGGCTGAAATTTGTCTTTGAAGTGTGGTGTGATAGGGACTTGACAGCTCTTTGAAACAAGCAAGGCTGGAGATGTGGTTTGCAGAAATCCTCCTGGATACAACCCATTTCTGGTGCCTGAGTTTCAGGGAAGTGGGTCAGCAGATTGTGCTAGTGGATAAAATATGTGGTTAGGACCGTTTGCTTGCTTTGGTTTTTGGGGATGGATCAGATTTGTGTTTCTTCTCTCTCGTTTTGTCACAGGCAATTTTATAACCTAGATTTTTGGTTCAGGTGTCCTATTCCTTTTCAAATCAGGACAATACGTTGCTTTTATTTCAAGTTGTTCTTACCGTATGTATTTCTATTATTCATAACATGGCCTTACCCATAAAATAGTATGAGTAGGGAAAAAAAAAGCTCACACACTGCCTGATAATTAGGCATACATCAAGACCCGTAAGCTGTGGAATTTTTTTAAAGTCATACCTGAATCCTATGGTAATGTGATTTTTAACAAATATTTCTTGAATAAACTGAGTGGCTAGGAGTGGTTTTTCTCTTTCCAAAACTGAATAATACCAGCAGTGCATGATAATGGTTAATACCCATGCGAATATTTCCATTTCAGCTGCCAATCTCCCTCTGCCTTACACAGAAGTGTAAGTAGCTTTTCTTGCTGGGTTTATGGGAGGGAGTTTGCTGTACCACACACACCTCACAGATGGTTGTGATTTCTAGAGCCGTCACTCAATTGAGCTTGATTGTAATTTAGCCCATGGGAATCCTTCTCACTTATGTTGCTCTTCCCTTTGTTAACATCCAAAAAAAAAAAAAAAAAAAAAAAAAAAAAAAAAAAATCAAGAAGTGGGTAACCAACACCAAAGCCTCTTTCCTATGGAAAGGCAGAATTTCCCTCCTGCAGTATGCCCCTGCCATCATCACACCTCTGTGCAGACACAGCTTCATTTGGTTACCGGACCAGGGAAACCTGGACTTTTCCTTAGCAGGTGAGGGTGAAGCACTTCCTCTGACCTTCTCACTGTGACTCTGCTGGGGCTGCTGCTCCTGTTACAGCCCCCCTGGTTTTTAGGGATGAGCCTCCCAGCCAGGCTTATCTACTGCCACAAGAAGGCAGCAACATTTGCTCTCTAATGCCCTTGGAGCTGGATTAAGTAGGAACCTGTAAAAGAGGCCGTGTATCCCTTTGCAGTACCTTGAAGCCCTTTATTCCTATTAGCATAACTTTTTGGCATCAACTTATTTTCACTCACTAAGATCATTATCAAAATGCAGCGAAATTAATTCAGAAAAGAATATGCAAAGGAAATAAAAATATGCTAATCCCAGGGAATTACTTTTTCATGGCTCAAATAAAAGCAGCTTCCTTCTCTTTCTTTTTCTGCCTTTCTGCTTTTTATTTCACTTTTATGACTGCAATTTGAAATCTCAGGCCCTCGTTTTTACTGAGCGTAAGAACAGCTTACACGTTTCACTGGCACATGCAGAGGTCTTAATGTGACTATATCTTCACCTTGTCAGAGGGGTATTAAGAGACTTGTGACAGATGTTCTGGTTCTACCAGAACGAAATTTTAAGCAGGGTGCAAGTGAACATGACATGGATATTGTAACTGGTTTATGCCTGGTTTATGCCCCTTCTTTTTTTTTCAATTATTTTTTCTTCTTCCCCTTAAAGTTCTTTCCCCTCTTTCTTCAAAAATCAAAAAAGGTTTGTAATTAGCTGAGCAAGTTAGTGTTTAATCTCCTGATTTCTACCAGATGTAGGTAGAAATCTGGGGTTTGCTGGGGTTTGCAAACACAAGCGAAGTGTTGGGCCAGTAACACTGTGTGAATTGAAAAAATTAAGAAAAATCAAGGAAATATCTCAGATTGTAATTTGAATAACGTATGGGAGTCCTGTAAGACCTCAGAGTAGATAACTGGAGTTTCATGACTGTTAAGACTGCTGATGTGTTTAGAACACTTTATTGCTTTTGTGGAGCACCCACAAAATTTGATTTCAGCTTCGGGAGAGAGGCATCTGTGATTCCTGTTCTGCAAAACCCAAGCCCCATTACTGTGAGAGACAATATTGCAAGTCAGTGCCAAATTAATTTCATTCCCCTTGTGTTTACATGTTGAGTGGGTGTGAGCAAACATTTCAGCACCTTGGAATTCTTCTAGTTACTTGCCATTTAATGCTCTTATCAGACAAACTGTAAATAAGAGTGTAATTAATTATTCTCTACTTACATGACAAGTTGGATATAAGTTCCATCCCCCTGGGAGTCTAATATTTACCTGATAGTGAGGGGAAATTGCTGCAGGGTTATCTGGAGACTACCTGGAAGATGAACACGAGTTTTGTGTTCAGTTATTTGTACATCCTCCCCAACCTGAGAGCCAGATTTCACTTAGGACCCCCACAAAGAAGGAAGAATTTAGGAGACACCAGCTCTTACAATTGCAGCTGGCTCATTTTCACTTGCCTGAAAGAATCAACATATGGCAAATTCTGTATTCGTAACTAAATTTTCTCCGTAAGAAAGCTGCCAAATTGTTAATTCTGGAGACAAAAATCGCAGTGCTTATCCACACTAAAGATGCCGCTGAAAGCAATGCCAGCCCCACGTGTTGCAGTTCTTTCCCTAAGGCACTTTCTTGGGGTGAATCTGTACTTTGTGTCCATGGTAAGATCCTCTGCTTCCTGCTGCTATAACCACTGGGTGTGGAGTGCTCTTCAGGATCAGGGAATGCGTTATGTTCCTGCATGGGTCATTCATGGTGTATGTAAGAAACCATCAGTAAATCTGGTTTTCTTTTCCAACAGTAGTAGAACTGCAGCCTTGTGTTTTCTGTTCCCTGGTTCTGGCCCTCTCTTCTTTCCGATGTCTGGAAAAAAAAAAAAAAAAAATTAGGCAGAAAATTTTAAGTATTGCCAAGTGTGAAAAGTCCTCCAAAATGTGAGATGGGAGAGGCGTGAAGACATTTGCAGAAGAGGAAAGGAGGGAAGGGTCTAATTAACCTTTTGCTCTGTCATTTTCATCCTTTTGCCTTGAAATTTGTATGCACCTTCCAAATTTCAAAGCAAAGATCTAACGCATGAATAGATACAAAAATATCTCTCCCCTTCCTGCCCCAACTGTAATTTGGGGGGAGGGAAATCATAACTTTTAAGTGAATTTCTCCTGCAGTACCGTAAACTAGAAGGGATTATATGGAGACCATAGAAACCTTAATTAGAAACCTCACTAATAACTGCTGTAATGTTAACAAATGCTTTAGGGTGACCCAAGTGTTAAATAAGTAAACCTTTGTGCAAAGCTTTTCCCAAGTGCAGTGGATGGCAGCATTAGCATTGACCTCACAAGAGGTGAGACTGAACGCTGCAGCTTTTCAGTATGCAATCAATGTAATTCAAGGTTGTGTGACATAATGATTTTTCTTATCTTCCTCCAGCTATTCTGTCTGTTTTGTAATTACCTGCTGCTTCTCCAGGCACTGGAAACAAGATCGTACTTCTAATAGATATTGAGAGATTTGGGGCTTTTCTGAGCAGAATATAGAAAGACACTTAACATGTTAATAGCACACTGTGATCTGAAAACGCTCTTTTTTTAGAAATCGAGTTCACAGTTAAATCTCTTAAAGTGTTTCCATTTTGTTCAACTGGGCTTCATTTAAAAAAAGAAATCTTGCAAAGAGTAAGATTGGCTCCTTAGTGGAGTTATCATTTTGGGTTTCATCTGTAAAGGAAGGAGATTCATTGACCACCTTACTGATGGCAAATGTGCCCTGTTGGAGACGGGCTCTGAGACTGAAAGGCAGTTATTGTGCATCCCTCCAACTAGTTCTGTCCACTTCTGCTCTTCCTGATTATCCATAATTTACACAAGTATGTGTAAATTTACACAAGCACAAGTATGGCTTGGTGGAGCAGGCTCTCTCAGGACCAACTGGTGTGGTAAAGACACCTTCTCCACTCCAGCGTTACCGTTTTTATAGCTCTTTCTTTTCACATAAATGGGGTATTCACGTAAGTGTACAGAACCAGTTTTCTGTGGTCTTCTGTCTGGAGAAATTTTTCCTGGCTGATTGTCTCAGCGCTATTGCAAATATTAGCCATACCAAAGGAAAAAAAAAAAAAGGACAAAAAAAGGCAACTACATAAATCTGAATGCTGCTTGAAAGGGAAGAGGTAGATGAAGTAGAAGAAAGGCTTTACAGATTAGAAATAGGCTAAAGAAATGCAGCTTAATTCAGTGACCAATTGCCCAAAGCCAATTTTAACCATGAAGAGGTTTGTCACTTCAGCTTAGAATAAAATTGGGGGAAAAAAACCAAACCAAACCAACCAACCAAAAAAAAGCAAAACCAAAAACAACAACAAAAAAAAGCCCAAACCCAAAAATGAAATGGTTTAGCCTTTCAAGGTGAGGAGAGAGCTGTGCGACAGCATCAAACCAACACATTTGCACACCACCAGATAGCAGAATAGCATTTCTCATTTACCTGCGTGCCAGGGCATGATCCCAACTACAGCTTTCCAGGTTTAGGGGAAATTGGTCCTCAAATCTCACTGCAATTCAATTGGAGAAAGCTGCCTAATTTCCTCCTCTGCAAATCTCATTTTCTATGAAGGACACAACCAGAGAGGGCCAAAAGCAACATCCCTCGGGTAACAGCCCAGTGTTCAGCATGCTGAGCTCTGTACTTGAGAGTTTACCCTGAGAGAAGCTGTGGTTTTAACCAACAGCACCAACAGGGATGTGACAGTGGCCAGGATGTGATTTTAATAGTAATTCCACGAAAGGAAATTTTGGAAGAGAGAAAGGAATGTTTTACACAGGAAAGGGAAAGCTGCTGAATGGAAATGCTAAATTCCCATCGACCCTTGGGCGCTGAAAGGACATCTTAGAAGCTTCTAAGTTCTCTGCTATTGTGTACGAATTTGCATAAACCTCTCATCCCAGAAATGAAAATACCAAATGCCTCAAGCCACGAAATACTCCGTGTATTCCTGATTTCACTGTGACAAAGAAGCGTTGGAAATCTCAGTGAGATGAGTGCTCTCCAGGGACTCCACTCTTGATTTCCTTTAGAAGTTGGCACAGCATAGGTGTAAAATGGCTTCAGATGAAATGATTCATGAAGTAATTAAAAAAAAAAAAAACAGCCTGGTGAATGAGGTCTCTTCAAACCATAGTCCTATGATGTAGATGAGAATTTCATCAATATTCAGGAGCGAATTTTATGTCTTGCATTTTTCTGGGGTTAGCTCATGGACTCCTTGACCTTCACTCTCATACTTCAGGGACTGAGCACTCCCTTTCTCCTTACATTGCAGCTGGCTCTTGGAGTTACACCAATTTGTCCTTTCTCGGCCCACTAAACAGCCTTCAGCTTCTTGTGAAGGTCAGGAATATGAAGAGGATTGCAATAAAACAGCATTGTCCCAAAATGTGCTTTTTTATTAGCATTAAATCTGGGAGCAGCTGCCAAGGGGAAAGGATCATAAACATTACTGGGCATTTTTAATTACAGTAAAAGACAGTTCCAGGTTGTGTTACCCTATCATCCTTTGTATTCAGTTTGAATCTTTCTAAGGCAGAACTGTAATACTGACTTCTGTCAATACAGTATTCCTGAAATCATATACCTATGGGAGCCAGATCCTGTTTGCTTTCAAAACCAGGTAAACCCATCAACAGAAACATCAAGTAAGTTAAGTGAAAGGAATGTGACACTTGCTTTTTTTGGCATGAAGTGAACAATGCCAATGACTATAATTTACAGTCTATAAATATTCATGAGGAAAAGCTTAGTTTCTGTGACACATACTGGAACTGGGTTGTTTTGCTGAATTTTTGCATCAAACTCTGGGGAAATTCAGATAAGGTAAGACTAAAAAAAGAGTAAATAAACTCAGCCAAAATGGGTTTGTCTGTGATTTCTCTCAGTATGGCATCTGTTCGCATTCCTTGAGTCAGAGCCTGGGGTTTAAACACTAACTTGACCTGTGTTTAAATTGCTGAAGTGACAAGCCTGGCCTCCAGTTCTACTGACCCAGTTCTCTCTTCAGAAGATCTCCTTTCTCTGCAGAGCGAGTGATAATGTTTGCGACAGGGCAAGCCTGTGCTCCACTCCTTACGTGATCAGAATTAGCCAGTGTGTTCTCTATGTTTTAATTTTCAAGCTGCTTGTAAAGTGTTGTGGTGGGTTTTTTGGGTGTGGGGTTTGTTATTGTTGTTGTTTGTTTTTTTCTTCTCTGCTATGTACATTTATCTTTGACTGACTTATTTGTCAGCATCGCCTGTACTTATCTGACACTGCACAGACTGATTTCTCACGCACAAAACAAACAAAAAAAAAGACTTGGTGGAGTTTCTAATGAAGTGAAATCAGGCAGCTGAAAATGGGATGTGAGCTAGATGAGGAGAATTGACTCCTGAGTTACTCCTAAGGACTGGTCCAAAATCGTGTTGGTTGCTCTGCTCCCTTGGGCCCCACTCGCTTGATCCCTGCCCAGAGGGTCAGCACTCACTTCTCACAGCAATCACCAAAAATGGAGCAGCAGACCTAGGTCTTTGTGGGGTATTTGCACCCCACTGCAGGGGTTCTGCTGCAGGGTTTTATTTTCTCTTTTGGGGGCAGACAACCTCGGATGCAGATGACAGCCCGCACACGAATGGCCACACTGCCTGCTTCCACGGCACACGTGGAGTGGGATCACATCTCACTGTCACAAGTACCAAAGTGCAAATCCTGGTCCCCACCTCGGCATCCTCCGATCAGTCCCATATTACATGTTAATGACTTTTTCCAGATGGGAAGTGTGATGGTTTCACTGAAGGATGCTTGTGGAAAAACTGGAGCAGAGTTGGTGACTTTGACCGTGTTGCATGTAATTCTGTTTTCCCTGTAGTTAGTGCCTTTGCACTTTCAAAGAGGTGATGGAAACGGGCCTCAGCAGTGTTTAATAACTTGCAAATTCATCTGTTTAAAGGAGTATTTTGGAAAAGATCTGGCTGCAACGTGTTAGAGCTTTTTCTGTATCTCGATTAACAGCATTTTCAAGGGCAGCTACAGGGAAAGCAAAAACACTGGTTGCCTGGTACTGGTTTTAATTTATCAGAAAGAAAAAGAGGAAAAGTCAAGTAATTAGGAAGAGAAGCTCTTGTCTAATCATGCCCACCTCTGCAGAGCATTGGCACTGCTGCTTACAAGAGATCCTCTTCTGACAACCCCGTGCTGCCAAACCCGCCTGCAAGCTTTTGGATCTTTTTTATCCGGATGCTGGATCATCTCAGGTGTTGCTCAGTCCAGTTCCCAACTACCTGGTTATTCTGCAGCCCTGCGTGTCCTGCAAGCCAGGCCACATCCCTGCTGCCTAGTACCACTGCGTTGGTGAGGTGGGAACACTGTACTTTCATAGTTTCATTATGGAATTCTGTGGGAACCCAGAGTGAACTTCTCCCCTATAAATCATCAGTAATGCCACCACTGGCTTGGTGCAGTTAGGATTTAAAGACATATTCTCAGTGTTTGTAGGGTGGTTTGTCAAAATCACTTACTCTTTGTTAGATTCTGGCTTTCAGAAGGAACTTTTATGGAGTCCTGGAGTAGGGACAGCTTTAGGAACTGGTGATGTGGTTGACAATCATAACAAGATGATCCACAAATGATCCACGTTTTTTATTTCTTGGCAATCATTACATCTTGATGAAACCAGCAAGAGGTTTAACTTACAAGAGGGAATGACCGAGAGAAAATTACTCTTGGATACGCCAGAAAATAGACCAACTTTGGCATCATTTGTCGGTTTCATTCCTTTTCACTTTCCATGGGTCTGGTCATATCTACCTCACCTGTTGAGCGCAGGTGCATTTTTGTGTCAAAGTCCAGCTTTACTCACCCAGTTTATTTGCTTACACACCAAAAACAACAACAGAGGGGCCTGGGCTGAGCTGCTGTGCTCGCTGAAGGCAGAGAGCCAAAGCCATGCCAGTGTACAGCTCGAGCCACCTCCGCCTTCTGCCTGTGAGCACGACGGCCCTGGAGCGAAGTGAGGACAAGCACTGCCTTGTGAGGGAGGCATTTTCTGAATGCCAGGCTCATCCTCTGGGCTTTCTGGAAGGGGACCTTCCCCCTCTTCTCCTCAGGTGGTGCTGGTCATCCTCTGCTGGACAGGGGAAGGTCAGAGGGCACTGCAGTGAGCTGGGAGATGGTCATCAGAGCAAGGTGGGGTCTGGCAGACAGTTCTGCTGCTTCAAACACAGGATTTTTAGGATGTTCAATTTAAATGTTTACCATCTGTCTTCCAAGTGCTCCCAAATCAGTGTTACAAGTTTAAAGACGGTCTTTTAGCTCTTGTGCCTCTTGGCAGGAATTAGCTGGGGAATTTCCTAGGGGGAATGACACAGGGAAGGTGAGCCAGGAGGGAAGCTGGATCTTTGTGCTAATCCTGAGCTAAAATCTGCTGAAGTAAATAAAAGCTCTCTATGGGCTTAAAAGTGTTCAGTCAGGAAGTGGAAGTGCATTTGTACATGCAGAAGCTAAAAAGAGGTGAGCAATCTGCTTGTGTCAGCTCTGCTCATCCTGAAGATACATGCATGGCTTTGGCTGCTTCTTTTATTTTTTTCTTTTCTTCCCTCTAACAAGGATATATGTCCTGAGAGTGACACAAAGAAAATATCATTATTTTATCCGGAAACTTTTGTTCTGGGTTTGTTTTCCTGCTCCTTAAAAAGCCCATTGAAATGTAAAAAAATTCATCCATCTCATTTCATTTCTCTCTCAGCATCCAGACTCCACGCTGAGGTCATTAGTATCTCAGGTGTATTACCTCACCACAGTCTGTTGCTATGGAAATAGCTGCAAGCATTTCCAGTGTCTTGGCTGTACACTGCCCATGCATCTTGGCAAGAAAGGCTGCATGCAAGGGAGCAAAGAGCAGTTTTGAAACATGCTGAGCAAAATTTCAATATTTACAGCTATTTCGAAATTTTTACTTGCCCGTAAGTCTGCCCGCGCATGGCGGTGATTTTATGCAGACATATTTCCTTCTTACCTGCCTGATTTTTAACCCTCACTTTCGTGTGAAAGTGATTTCTGAAGAAAAGGGGAATGGCCTTTACAGAAAATAGTAATCCTATGAAGAAAAAGTTTTTTTCTCCCGTCTGTCTTTCAGTTTTCTGTTCCTTTGCACAGCTTCAAGCAATGTGACTTTACAAGCACTGCATCTAATACGCCACTGAATTTAATAATAGACCAAGCAGCAGATAGTGTCCTGTTCCCCCTGAACCTAATGGTTTGACTTATTCTCTTCATCCTGTACTGGTAATTATTGACTGGCTTAGACACAGCTACACAGGCTGCTTTGCACCTTTCATCTAAGGATCTTCATGGGCTTTATATAAGTTAGGACGGAACTGAGCTGCTCTTTTCTCCCTGAGGGAATATGGAAGAATTATGATATTTTCTCTGTTCCAGCCTCAGGCTGGAGCTGCTGAGCCTGTGGTTTGCAGCAATAACACTTGGCTTAAAGGAGAGGGGACATTTTATGTGTGTGGGCCATGTGAGTGGTGCTGTGCCCCTGTGGCAGCGAGGAAAGGTGGCTGATGATCCCTGGTCCTGCCAGGATTCCCCTGGAGAACTATTTGCTGCTGCAGTCAAATTAAAGGCACTTGTGGAGGCTGATCTTAAATTTCTTGAAGACTGAAGTGCTCTCCTATCCTCCACAAGCTTCAGGGTTGGGAAAGCCTAAAGGTGAAATAAAGCAGAAAGAGGGAGATATTTCTTGGTTTTTATTTTTCCTTTTTTGTTGTTTTATTTTCCCAGCCGAGCTCCTTACTTTAACTATGAGGTAGCATACTTCTGATTTACCCAGTGGAGAAAGTTTTAGATGTTTTCAGTAGAAGAAATCAGCCAACCCTTGTACCTAGGAAGGAAGCTGAGGCAGTAGCAGGAGCACCTCCTCTGTGGGAGTGAATGTCTCTCGCCTGTCTTCGCCTTTCTGCTTCTGTGCTGTTCCCCGCTGCCACCAAAACTTTGAAGACCTTTTTTTTTCCTTTTTTTTCTTCTTGTCCCTCTCCAGAATGCCTTTCAGAAAACCCCAGCCAGTGACTGCAATGAGCAAGACTTATGTTTTTAATCTACCTGGTTTGAGACGCACGGTGAGCAGTCCTCCTGTCGTTCCTGCTCATTTGATTGTGCTGTAAGCTTATAAACTTCTGTTGGGTACAGTGCTCTGGAGGCTTGCTAGCAGCTAATAATTTCTATAATCCTATCTCCCAGACCCAGGAGTGTGGGCTATATTCTGTTTCCACCTTTTGCTCAGAGCATAATCGCTTCCAGTGGTGTCAAACAGATGTAACAGGGAGAGAATTTAATCTACGCAGTTTCAGAGACCTCGCGAGGTGTTCTGGTATGAAGCCTGTTTCATCAGTGATTATCAGTGGGTTGAATTAATGTTATGGATGGTTTCCTAGTACTCCTTCCTGGCTGCTGGTGTAGGTAATTGGCCCATTTAGATCAGCAGGTTGGCTCAAGCAGCAGCCATGAAGCCTGAGACGGTGCAAAACCCCATAAAAGCCCCTAGAGCACAGGTTTGTTTGAACCGTAGCAGGCCGAGTAGAAATGTTTGCAAGATTTCTTGCTCACCCTCGTTAGTGATAGACTCAGGCTTTGAAGCTGTGAGATTTGACTACCTTGTTTCCCCCTCCTCTGCGCTTCGTGCACCTAACACACACACACAATTTTCCTCAGTTCCTCTTCAGCTTAACAGGCTTGGAGAGGGGCAGTAGGGATGAAGCGGCAGCAGTAGCGCACAATACTTTTCCTTCTGAACGTGCAATTCCCAATCCTGCTGTTATCCAAGCATGTATTTTATGCTTGCACTTGAAAGAGAAGACTTTTTCAAGCTTTAAAATTCCCTGGAGAAGAAAATGCTGGGGTTTTTATTGCCTGTTCTTTCATCTGTCATTTTTAAGATGTGCAGAATGGAGAGATCCTTGCCTGATAGCAGCTGGTAGTACTCTTAACTATGAGGAGTCTCTGCCAACTTACACCCAATATGATCAGGCGTATTTTGGAAGGTTCTGTGCAAGCAAACTATCATGGAGTGAGATGCTGGAGTTTGTGAAGATACAGAATGTTGCACCCAATATTTAGCAGTGGAATTTGGCTTGATTTGCAGTGTCCGTGCTGACTATGACCTCTGGTATGATGGAAACTTCTGCCCATTTCATAATGTTTAAGAAAAGTATTACCAAATTAATTCCTATGGCTGCTACCTTCAATTCCTGATTTGGTTGGTGGGATGCAGAGTTTTTACTGGGATTATAAATACAAGGCATTGCTGTCATGCTTTTTGCAGTTGATGAGCTATACGTGGCCCCGAGGGTCGCTTAACCTGTATCACCTCCCAAAAAGGAGTGGAGAGGTGGGAAGAGAGCACTGTTTGCTCCCAGAATGTTGACTGTAAGCATTTGTTACAGACCAGAACTATGCATTAATAGGAATTCCTTCCCTGAAGAAGCATCCTTGGACAGGTCTTTCCCTGCCAGTATCTTGCAGTGAGGGAGAGGGACAGTGATGGAGAAGAGAATTGCCAGGACTGGAGGAGAGCTTTTTTTTGCTGATGAAATGTTGCTTGTGAGGAGCTGAAGCAAGTGTCTGCCAGGGTGTCATGACTGCTTCCACTAACTTTTGTGTTCGTGTGTAAGCATCAACTCTGCCAAATATAAACTTTTCTCTCTTTTTTGGAGGATTTGGAGAGGGGAAAAGCTGACTACTGCAGGTATCACTAATGCTGATTATTGGCAGTAATAGAACATGGAGCCCAAGCAAGAAAGACCCAACATCTTCCTGCATCTTCATAATTGTTTCATAGAACTTTAGGTAATTATATTGCAGGAGATTGTCATGCCGAGCTCCTGCTGATGCTGTTGTCAGTGGAGCTGTAGCATTGTAGGAAACAGTAGTCAGTCCTTTACAAAATGAAGCTCTCGCATAGATATATGCTATTTGCAGACATCATTGAAAAAAAAAAATTACAGTTAGAACAGACTAGACTGAGAAAGGTACAGTCTGCTGGTAGGAATTCATAAAGTCCATATATTACTGGTCTTATTGACAAAGACATTAAGAAGTGACAGCTGACTTCAAGCAAAATAATTTTGGATCCTCAGAGAGGAGTTAAAAGCTAGTGACATGCAAGTATTAGGCACTGAACACCTGATGATGGTGTGGACATATATATTTTTCTGTTTATAGCTTACTACACACTTGCCACTTTCCAGTCATGCAGGTCTATGCCATGCAAACTCGTATCTGAGAAAAGCTATGTGTAAGAGAAAAAAAACCAGACTGACTGTGCTGTCTCTAATGTCAAATGCCTTGGAAAAGGATCCCACCTGATTCTATTTTAATTTCCATGTCTAAATTGTGCCACATTTATTTATAGAATTATGCTGTATTTTCCTTTTTTTTTATAACAGAAGAAAATCCAAGATCTAAAGATCCAAGATCCAGGATCTAAACAAGAGTTTAAAGGAGGGGAAAAAAATGCCAAAAGCCACCTCCCTTCTATACGAACACTGTAAATTTCAATTACAGAAATGTAGTCAGATCAAGTGCAGGGCCAGTTATTTCCTTCAGCTGTCAGTTCTGCAGTTTTTTGTTTATTCTTGCTAGAGATGAAGAATGCATCCATTTTTAAAGAACTCTATATAAACCACTAGTCTATCAGTTCTGGTCCTGTGGGATTGTTTTTACATTAAAATTTGTACTAAAGACGTGAGGACAAAGAAGAACCCAGAATCAGGCCCACAGCCAGAAATACGAGAAAACTTAAAAGCCAAGCAGAATAATTGGATCTTCGCTAACAAACTGACAGAAACTGTCATAGATAATCAGATTAACATGGCAGAAAGCCCTGAAAACAGTGACAGAGTAATGTTCATTTCTTACCCACAGGAAACTTGGAGTTTAACAAGCCAAAGAACAGGCTAGCTGTGCATAATGTCATTATCAAAGCCAGAGTGATGTTTGCTGTCACACCTGTATCTCTCTCTTAGACCTTTTGAAGGAAGGCATCACCTGCAAGTGCTTTCCAGAGGAACCTGGTTATTTCTCTCCATGCCCCCTGCCTTCCCCGGCGCCACCCTTCCCCCTGCCACAGCTGCCTCCTCACTTTGCACTGCGGCCACAGCCAGAGCTGGGCCACCACGAGTGGCAGTGACCATCTGAGCCTTCTCTCTCACATTTCGGGAGTGATGTATCCTGAAATAGCTGCAAAAATGGGGAAGTATTTTTAGCACAGCCGAGCATGTTGGAAAAGCATTCTCCCAGAGCTGTTGTCTGCTGATAAGATACGTATGCAAAAGACTTGCTGATGTATTTGATTGGGCCTTTCGGAGGCAAAATTAAGAGGGAAGGCTAGGGAAGAAGAAAAGGGTGAAAAAAGCAGCAAAAAGACAAACATAAGCCTATTTCCAAATCCTTTCCCTTTAGATATCCAATATAGTGATAGCAAAATCCTAATTCTCCAGATGTGTATTTGGGGGTGCTTAATGTGTGAGGAGACTTCTCCTCCTTAAGCCTGGGCTTTGTGGAAACCTGCATTCAATTTCTTCAAACTGCGTCTGTTGTCTTAGGCAAATCTCTTTAATCTTCCCCTGCCTCAAATCTCTGTAGTGTAGCACAGATAGATTAAGTTTACTGCAGATACCCAAATTATCAATGGCACAAACCCTCCAGGAAAAGACTCCTTTGATCTCGCAGTAAGCAGAGCCCTGGTGAAGCTAATGAGACTGAACACGCAGGGTAAGTGCTGCTGTAGGTATAACAAAGCTGCTGGTGAGCTGGGAAGGAGAGTAATCTTTCCTCTGCATCAAGATTGCACTTTTTTTGGTGGAGGGACGGTGGAAATCCAAGTTGGGTCCACGTTTGTGTCTATGCAATGTCAGGACATTTTTGTCAGGCTGCTTACGTGTGCGTTCTGCAGTCCCTGCATTCCTCGTGAGTTTATAATCCATCCTCCTCCAGTGCCCGGGCGGTGATGAATTACCTCTCCTCCGCATCGTTCCATCACACTGGGATTTTCACATCGTTTCAGCACACTGGGATTTTACGTGGCACCTGCTGCTGGAATCAAACGTGCTGCTTCTGGCTTCGCCCTGCCGAGGGGCTGACCCTGCAGGCTGTCGAGAGGTGCTCTGGGTGACGCCTCCCAGCTCAACTGCAGGTCATGGGGCTGGGGCCAAAAATTGGTGGGTTCAAACCTGTGGCCTGTGTTGTGAGGGATGTTGGCTGAGGAGGTCAGAGTGCCTTGAAGACATTCAGTCTGTGCAGCCCTGGCACTGAGGTGTTCAGGATTGCCCAGACTGAAGCTGGAGCCCCTCTTAGCAAAGCTTGTTCCTGCGAAGTGGCACTTGGAGAGTGGAGAGCATCACGAAGTTGCAGGCTGTTATTTGATGTATTTATTTTGCTAACTCTGCTGTCACTCTGCCTACATTATTTTGATGGAGCTTCGTTAAGTGCTGCCTTTCTGTCCTTTGTCATGCTTTCTTTATGTTCCGAGTGCTGTAGCAAAGACATAAGGTATTTGGCCATATCCTTTTGTGGTGGTTAGGCACGCTGTCCAAAGACAATTCCTGAGACCAGAGGTGATGGAAAATACATTTATTTTCTAGTTTTCTCTATACAGTTACTTTTATTCTTGATTGACAAGGAGATCCCTCATTATTCATCAGTGAGGTTAGAGGACCATAGAATAATTAAAACAGGAAGGGATCTCTGGTGGCTATCAGGTGCAACCCTCCGTTTAAAGCTATGCATCTATTTTGTAGAAGTAATAAACTTCTGGTTAAAAAACAGAAGGGCAATTTTGAAGATGTGCATTGACTTTTCTTCTCTTCCTTGGGTTTCTTTCAACAATCTCTGTACTATTATTTCTAGTAAAAATCCTACAGGTATTTTATTGTTTAGGTCTTTTTATTCTCTTCTTGCTGCTTTGCTCAGCTAATGCTTCCTTCTCCTGCGCTTTGTCTGTTTTTTGGTAATAATCAAACTCCTTCAGGGAAAGGACTGGCTGTAACTCTGTACAACACCTAGTACATACGAATTTTGATTGTGGTTAGATTATAGTAACAATACTCTTTAAAAAACAGATGACACCACCACCTGCAAACAGGCTCTTTGTAGGGATGCTACATACTAATTTTCTGTGACGGGACTGTAGTACAGGGTGTCCAACATCCATCATAAAATGTTCTTTCTTGAAGCAATGAACGTTGGTGATAAATAGTCACCACTGCCTCTTGTGCATAAAAGAAAATGAATGTTAATCGTGGTAGTGAATAATGACCCCAGGATGCATCTTATGGAAACAAAGGTATGTTATTGTGTTTGCTTCGAAAATGGTCGTATTTGCCTCAGTAACAAAATACAAAATGATACAAAATAAGGCTGCTCTTACAGGCTTTTCTGCTACCCGTCAGAGGTCCATTACTGTGTTGTGGTGGTGTTACATGAAAAAAGAAGGTGTACAGCACATTGGATCCCTGCCTGTGTCGAACACTTAAATGAAAATTGTGTGCCAAGGCAACTGCAAGGCAGCTTGTCAGGCTGGGGCAGAGCCCCCCTTAAACATGCACAAGTTCAAACAGGCTTGTTTAGTACGCAAGTGCTCGTAATTGCAGTTCTCACCAGCTGCTGACCTGGTTCCTTTGCAAAGCAGGGACTCCTACAAATTGCTCTGTGGACCAGAGGTCTCTCGGTCTAGGCTTGTCTTCCCTCCAGGAGAGGGAAAGGCGTGTCAAGGCCCCTGAGCACAAGAGGATTTGATGCTGCAGGTCTGCTGTGCTTCAGCAGGTGTGTTCCAGCCTTGGCAGAAACTGAGATACCAGGGCCCTGTTAGGGTCACCCTCACATCCTGAAGTTCAACTGGGCTGTTTGCTGGGTTGGTCTTGCCTATACATTAAAGGTTTAAAGAATAAATTGACAATGCCAAGGGGGTTGCAAATGACCTTTTAAGCAGTCCTAACCATCAGAGCAGGCTGAAGGCTTAGGGTCAAGGGCTATGAATTATTTTGGTTGGTTTTGACTGGTGTGGATCACTAATGCCATATGTGAGCTTTTGTTTTGGTGTAGTTTCATTTTTGTTCTCTGAAATGACTTCTGCTTTGGACTGCTGTGTAGCACACAGGTTAATACGTGAACTAGCTAGGCTAAGATCTTTTAAGGCTCTGCCTACAGCAGGAAAAATAGGTTTTAACTTCCTAATTAAAAAAAAAACCCATCCGTTGGAATCTCTTTCAGTGTTTCATATTTTTGGACTCTGAGACATTTTTACATGCGTGCAGTTTGGGTGCTGGGTGCTGCTCAAACACAAATAGACAGGCGAGTTCCCCACCAGACATCTACCTAGGAAAGACAAATCCAGGCAGCTTGATCAGCAATCTTGCAGCTGCAGGTGGCTGAGGATGGAGTGTGATATGAGTTGACAGGACCAAGCAGATGTGCAGTATGGCTTAATTATTGGATGCTGGGGGAGAACAGCACATGCCACCAACATAAACATCACTTGCAGAAAAACTGACTGGCAGCAAGAAAGGCTAGCAAAAAATAAAATAAAATAGAGGAGCCAGAAATACAGAGGCACCACTGTGTGAGAGTGGGATTTGTTGGGTTTGTTTTTTGGTTCAGATTCAAAGGCACAGCACAGATCTTCATCTTCCTACGCAAACAGCTGTGTGTGCCTCAAATCTAGCTTTATTTTAAGAATAATCTCTTGGGCTAGCTTTTTGCTGATCAGTCAGAACTTTACTTAGGCATTGTATCAATTTCAAGCAGACTTTCACTGAAAAAAGTTACTGGATGCAAAATGACCCGAAATGATTTTCGTTTTGAAGAAACACTGATTCTGCAAGAGGTGGTGTTTTAAGGACCTGAGTGTCCATCTGAGGTGTGCAGCCCTCAGGTCCTGCACCTATTTCAGCAGGCTGCCCCTTGACAAGCCAATGCCCCAAATTATGGATGGTTTCATGACGGGGCTCTCAGCCTTTCTAGTTGGAGCTGCCACAATCTGTGTTTATAATGTGCAGGGCTGCAACACAGGAGATCCTGATGGAAATCAAGCCCTTTGTGTGGGGTACAGTGAGCAGAGGGGTCTGAACTCTAATTTTCTACTACTCATCCTTATTCTTTTGACTATAAGCTCAATTTCTTGCAGGCTCTGTTAACATGTGTATACACAGAAAGAGATCACTCCAGGAGATGAAACACATGAAACCTTCACCAAAATAATGAGTTCAGCTGCAGTTAAAGGCAGCAAGACTTTTCAAAGGGCCATGTCTTACCTTTCAGTTTTCTTCCCTTTCTTTTACCTTGGCTTTTCCTCCTTTCCCTGCTGCTCTCTTCCCTTTCTCCCACCTTGTGTTTCTTGTCTTCTGTGGAAAATTTTGCAAGCCCTGTGTCCTCTTGGTCAAGAACAGGGAAAAAAAGAAATCCCAGTTTCTTTCTGCAAGGTGAAGGAACCATGTCCCACCACTTCAACTGACGTTCTAGTCAGGCAAAAACTAAAGAACCTGCATATTCAGAAAGCAAAACAGATTGTAATTATTACTCCCACTAAATACAATACTTTTTCACTGCTGCCAAGTAGATCTTAGAAAGGTGAGAAAGTATTTATTAACACTTGTGAATGAAAAATGTAAGGAAATAAAACATTTCTTGGCTTGGTCCAAGCAATTTTAATAAGAGGGGAGAGAAAACAGAGCATGAGAGAAGAAAAAGAGCACAGAAGAAAAATACTCTGTTAGGAGGGAAGATAGGATTATGCCTTTTATCAGTGTCAGTGCTGACATAATTAAGCTGGTGTAGAGCCTGGTTTGTGAGCAGTTGCTACAGAAGCAGCAGTGTTTTCTTTGTACCAAGTCTTATTCCTTACCAATGACTTATTGTTGCTTCCACTCGCTTAGAAAAGGTGGAAGCAGCTGCACAAAGCCTCCACAGAAGAGCTGGGTGAAAAGCATAGAGAGGTGCTGGGGAACAGTGAATAGAGCCGCAGAAAGAGTGCATTTTTAAGTCAGCAAATTTTTAACACCTTATTTTAAATTGGCAGGCAGGATTTGGATAGTTCAGGGATGACTGAGCTAACAGACTCTGTCTGCAAAAGCAGGGGCTTTGGGTTCCCCCCACTTCTCCTTTTTCCCCATCCCAGTGTCACAAGGAGACCTGACCCCACTGCTAGCCAGTCTTTGCTTTGGACAGCATCCTGGTTATGCTTTCCTCCCCAAGCTTTTCCTTCTTCTTCCATATGTTTTTGTTATAAATGAATTGGTTAATTCATGCTCAGATATGAAATATCATACTGTTAAATTGTGTCTTGAATCCTGGTGGGGGGGGG
>VXAZ01005694.1:578517-599257 GCA_013399875.1 Gymnorhina tibicen | reverse complement strand
TATATAAGCCCGCTGCAAAAAGCAGCAGTTGTGAACAAGGGAGGTTTTGGCGCGATAGAGGTCAAAACCTGCGTTCACCCAGTTCCAACCCCGGGCTTGGTTATGTGACTTTTCGATCCTGGCATCGCGTTTCCGATATTTCGGCCATTCAATAAATTTATGTTATTTTATATTACCGAATTTGCCTACCAAATATTTATTTCATTTTTTTCCTTTAACCTGGATCAGTTTAATGGCTGGCACCTGCTGTACCCTTCACCTGCTCATTCCTGTCTCTATCCTTAGGCCATCCTGTTCCTAGGCCAGCCTTTGTTTGTGTGGCCACACAGAGAACGAGACTGGAGGAGAGTTTTGACTTGGAAATAACCACACTCTTGAGAGAAACGATGCAATGTGTGAGCACTGTGCCTCCAAGCACTGGCACAGGCTCCTCATTTATCATTATTCTTGGTATAATTGTCATTTTTGCCACAAGATAGAGTGTCCCAGTGTTATCCAACCTCTGTCCTTCTCCAGGTGGCTGAGTAACACATCCCTAGAGCTACCACCTGGCTCTGGCTTCACAGGGCTCCATAACAAGGTTTCTAACTGAACATCTCCTCAGAGAAGAATATTAGATTTGTTTCCAGGAGTGTCTGGCTTTATCTTACCCTGAAACCTCAGATACGTACACTAACTGACTATTCAGAGATTAAATCCATCATCTTTCCCACTCCCATGCAGCTGAAAGTGTCTCCTCTCCGAGGAGATGCCTCAGTGCAGAAGGGGAGCCACACGGGAAGGGGGAAGACGAGCCTTCTCTTGGTCTGAGGATGGTGAAAGCAGTGAGAGGGGTTGGCAGAGGGGCAGCAGGATCGTGGTTCCTCAGGAGGTTCCACCTGTTGTAGATGAGCAGAAGAGAACAACAAAGAGGGTCCCTGAAACATTAAGAGACAGAGGGACTGTCTCCTCTCTCTCCCCGAGCCAGAATCCACAGCCCCTCCTTGCCTCGGCAGCAGCTTTAGGAACCCCCTGTCCTGCCTGCAGAGCCTGCGAGTGGCTGATGTTCTCTGCTTTCCCGAGGCGTGAAATGCAGCAGCCCAGAATGCAGGCACTCAGGGCCGGGGCAGAAACGCCGAAATCAGTTTGCAAATGTGTCAATTCACGCATTTTTAAACGGGTGTCGGAAAGGGTGGCTGTTGTTTCAAAAGGCGTTTAATTGGCGTTCCGGTTTGCCTTGTTTTAATTGCACAAAAAAATGCGGTGAGAAGAAAACCTGTGAGTGGGAGATTAAATAGGACGGCCTGTCTGCAATAAAATGGAGTTTCCTTAATTAAATGTGCTCAGAAGTTGCTGCAATTTTGTCACTTGTTTTATTTCACTGTTTAGTTTCTGGAAAGAGGGGAGGAAGTGGGTATGTTCACACAAAAATAATTTTTTATTATCCTCTTTTGTAGATGTCTAACAGGCTGATGTTGCGGGGTAGAGTTCCTGGCAGAGAAATGGTTGAGTCACAAAGGCTTTAAGCTTTTTTGGAACTTCTGCACAGAAAATTCAGGAATTCTTTGAATTCTCAGCATCTGTGTGTGCCGTATCTGAGTCCATGCATGGACTTTGGAAATGCACTTGCTATTCAACAGCATGAAGCAAGACTGTAAAAACTAAAGAGCATGACCCTAATCCCTGGCTGTTACAGTGATATATTCCCTGCTGTTTGCAAGGGAATGCCATGAATCTGCCATGAATCTGCCACGAAATCATGTCCGTAAGTGCCATATCTGCATAGCTTTTTAAATACTTCAGGGATGGTGGATAACCACTTCCTTGGGCAGCCTGTTCCAATACTTGACAAGCCTCTCTGGGAAGAAGTTTTTCAGAATATCCAGCCTAAGCCTCCCCTGGTGCAAACTGAGGTTTGCATTACTTCTTGTCCTGTCGCTTGTTTCCCGTGAGAAGAGACTGAGCCCCACCTTTCTACAACCTTCTCCTGGGTCAACCTGTTGAGCTTTTGCCTTGGGGAGTGGGGTGGTTTTTTCCCCACTGTTTTATCCAGAATGTGGTGTTTATGCTTCCATAGAAGGAAACCAACAAATGCAGGTGGAATTTCCATAGGCCTCACCTGACAAGTGGTGCAATAATGAGTTGGGTTAATGATGCCACTTTCTCTGGAGCAAACTGGGGACTTTGGCTGCTGCAGTCGGTAATTAGGGATTTCAGCTGTTCTGCCCAGAATGAGGTTGAGCTGACAAAAAGGTAATTACACTGCAGCGCATTAAAAAGCAGGTACTGCACGTACAATTACTCAGGAATTTGTGTGTGTGTTTTCTTAGCTTCATAGTCATCCCCTAACAACAGAACCAGGGACGGCTGGTGCAGGGTGCTTGCCAAGAAAAGCAAATTAGGAGGGTTATTACAAACCAATGTTTTCCTGTGTTCAAAGCCAAATTTAACAAATGCTCACTCCCTCTTGAGAGGAGGAGGAAGAAATGGAAAGAGAACCAGAGAGTTGAATTTCTGAAAGGAATTAAAGTACTTTGTTTATGTCTGTATGGTTATCTTCTGCCTTTGCTTTACCACTGCTAATACAATAGCAGAGCAGAATGGCAGTACACAGAGGGATCTCAGAAAGCCTTCAGAGTTTATTTCCGTGTGGGGTTTCCTGACATGCAGTGGCCATCTCTGTGGGGCTGGGTGGGATGGGAGCACCAGTAGCCCCTGCCTTAGTGTTTCAAAGTGCGGCAGCCAGGCTGTGCAGGGGCGGGTGTGCCTTGCCTGGGGACTCCGCTGCCTCTTTGTGCTGGGCCCTCTGCTGCAGGGCTCGTCCTGTGGGGGAGACTGGGAGACACCAGCATTTCAGTGATGGATGTTGTTAGTTACCAGAAGCACTCTAGTGTCTCTCGTGGCCTTTTGGTTCTGGCATTTCATCTGTTTCAAGTTTGCACTGGATCTTACATTCCCGTTCGGTATATGCTGTGTGATGTCTTCATCTGTTCTGTCCCCAGCCCTTTTCCCTTTGCTTTATGGGGACAGCTCTGCTCCCACTGCCAGCAGGGGTGATTCCCTTTCTCTCCTCCCCTCCTTTCCATCCCCATCCCCTTGAAAGGGTCAGGAACACGACAGCAGCTCTGTTCACTTCCAAGATCATTCATACGTAGGGCATCTTTGCCCATGCAGAGCTGCTGGCACAGCTGAGAGGCAAGGCCATCTGCGTCAGCAATGACAGTCACTGTCTGTGAAGATTAATTTGGAAGTTCCCATTGTCAGGACCTCTTAGCTGTGGTCCTATGTGTCCAGTGGGGTGTTTTGGTGGTGGGCTGGCAGGTCACCTCCTGGTGAGTGACTCACTGCTCAGCTGGTGCAGTGACTCCAGGGCCAGGGCACTGGGCCACTGTGCCACGCCATCTCCCCACTTCCCTCCAGCATGGCAGTTTGGGCACAGCCTATCCCTCTAGTGTTTAAATTACTGGGATAGTCAAGACAGAGATTGGTTGGATGGAGAAACTCATGGTGCTTGTGAGCGTATGCAATGAATATTCCTTTTCCTGCAAAGCAAGGTAGTGCAGCCTCTCAGATTGTGTGAAAAGGTGAGGAGCTCTGGGCTGGGTTTTCTCACCAACTGTGATCACTGACCTGAAGCTACCTTCTCGATGTTTTGCATGAGAAATATATAAATTCAGCAAATTAAATGCTGTTAAAGGAGACCAACTTCTTGTGGAAGGGTCCTCAGCAAGATACCAGGTGCTCTGTCTCCCCAGCCCAGAGAACAAATGCTGCTTTCCTGAGCAGGAAGGGAGGATGGAGGAGCATCCCCTGCAGTTCCACAGGTTTTCAGTCTGCAAACAGAGGTGATCAGGAGTGACTGCATCTGAATTAAAAGGGAAAGTGCTAATAATGTGCTGGTACCACGACAGGTGCTTCATCCCCACCTGGGTAGATCAAATTAGCCTCGCAAGGCATCACACAGCAAAACACTTCTGGGTACACTACACAGGAAATGAATTTGTAGTCGCCTCCTGTAGATAAAGTTGAGGGCTTTAAACCCCAGAGATCACAACTTGTACATTGTTCATCCTCTTTTATCACACAGAGGTGTAAAGGAAAAGGAGGGTTAGTCTTCAAAGACACCACATCTGACTGGGGATAAATTCCTAGAGGAATTACACTTCTCCAGCGTGTGCTTAAGGTATGACCAAAGAACAGAGACGCCGACATTCTACTTCTGTATCCGAAAATCTGCTGAAGATCTTTTCCGCAGGAATGCAGGGAGAACAGCAAATACTGCTGTGATGCCTTACAAGGGCACTTTTTCCATGTGCAGGACACACGTAAGTGTAGAGAAGATAATAGACTAGTGAAATGCCTGCTTGGTGGTATCTATCAAACTTCCCCCAACACCTAAAAACCAACACTGAAATTTTATAGGCTCAGGGAAGAGAATGCTGACTGGCATGCAGCAACAAAAAAACATGCAAACCTTTTTCATGATATAGTACAAGTGTAAAATAAAATTCTTTTCTCTGTAGCCAAACAAATCACAAGGAATGAAATATAATAATTTATTGTTGGTACATGAACTTCTCACAGAAAATTAATTTCCACCTCAGGAAAAGTGCTGCTTTATCATGAGCAAAACAAGAGTAACAGTGAATGCAAATAAGGTCATCTTTTTTCCTGATGGTCCAAATTGTGAGTCTGCTGCTGTAGACATGGCAGGGATGAGCATCCTGCCTGAGCGAGGAGCCCCAGCTGCATTCTGAGAAGGTGGCACTGAGGATAAGGGAAATCTGCTCATGCTTCACGTCCTAAATTATTCATCTAGCTCTGCCTGCCATGTTAAAATTGTGACATTATTTCTGACGTCTTCGGGCAGGCAGATTTGCTCTGCCATGTGAAAAACCTTAGTGTCGTTCATGTTCTTCCAGTCAACCCCCCTTTAGAAAAAAAACCCCCAAAAACCCCCCAAAAACCCCAAAACAACAACAAAAAAAAAAACAACAAAAAACCCAAACCTACAACTCAAAACCGTGGAGGTTTTTATAACCAGCTCTAGTAAACTATTCCCAGTTGGGTTTTCTTGGTCACAAAGCAGTTACATGGTACTCCCCTGGCTTTTGTGACATAGAAAGCCTTTTCTCTACAAGTCTGCATTGCTTCCAGTGTTGAATCTAATTTGCATGTGCTCAGATACAAAGTTGTCCAAAAGCAAAACTGCTGGAAATCGGATTCTTAAAGAGAGCAAAACACTTGGAGCAGAATAACTACGATTGTATCTGTGGTTATTATGGTAGGCTTTACATCTTCATAAGGGAGGAGTCTTTGCTGATAAAATAAGAAGGCAGTTCTACATTACGTGATGAAAGGCTCATGGAGATGCTGTTTACTTGAGGCTGGCATAGCTACCTGAAAATCATGGGAAATATTTACTGCAGTATAACATGATGTTTCCTGTGGCATCCTGACAGTCCTGGTGTCATCCAGTGAGGATAGCAGTGGTGTGGGGACAGGAAATGCTGTGATTAGACAGGAGGGAACAAGATGATGCTGATGAAATTCCTCCAGATCAATAGGTCTTGGGTTAAATATTGCCATGAGATTTGTCATTTCAGTGTCTCTGCAGACACAGCTTGTACCGCACAGATTTTTTTCTTCTAGGCACGTTCTCAACTATTTCCTGATCAGAGGAGTTTATAAAATATTTTCTTTTTCTCTCTCTTTTTAGGAAAGGTTTAACTTTTAGGGCACGTATATAACAGTAGCCAACATCTTGATGTATCCTGGGCCATAACAGCTTGCCATAGTCCATCAGCAGGTTTATTTTAGAGGATACAGAGGGGGAAAAGGATTTTAAACAATTGCTTGAATGAAAAAATGAAAGGCCCATTGGATTGATTGATTGATTGATTGATTGATTTCTTTCCTTCTTTCTTTCTTTCTTTCTTTCTTTCTTTCTCTTTCTTTCTTTTTCTTTCATACTTCCAGCCAACCAGCCTCGAATCATTCATGTGAGCAAGGCACATTTACATTTAACAGTTGTATAAAAGAATGAGGGTTCCTCACCAAAGGCAGTATAGAAAGAGGCAATTTTCTTTCCTCAGCAAGAGTTGGTAAGTGGTTTAAACAAACCGGCTCTTGCTGATTCTGAATCTCTCTGGAGATGGATTTTCACCCTTCAGCAAAATGTGGAGAAAAGATAATATTGTACAAAATAAACTTCCTTTTCTTAATGTCTCTATGTCTTCCTAGATCTCTTTCTGCTGTCTTTGGGTAGGTTGGGTTCATTTCAATCACAGATCTCCATTAGAGGTTACAAGGTTTCTTTATCACAAACGTGCAATTTCACCAATGATTTTATTTCTGGACTAATGAGAACCAGCTTCTGCTGGATCTTACAGTGACATCCAACTGCCTTGTCTTGTCTTGTGACTCTGCAGGCTGCTTCTAAGCTGTGGTTTTTATGTAACTTAAAAGAGAACGACACAAATTTGAAAAAAAGGCTTGGGGAAAAAGGTAGGAGAGTGATGCTTGGGGAACATGACTTAGAGTGGGAGATTAAAGAAGATTGGTCTAGTTAGTTTATCCACGGGAAGGGAAGGAGTCACTTTGGTTATGGTCTAGAAGAACCAACATTGATAAGAGACTTCTGATACTCAATAGTGTTTTGATCTCAGTATTTCTTATTCTGTTAGATCTAAGGATTTGATGCCGAGTTTAATTTGCAAAAAAATACATTATGGATAATTTATCTCTGTAGGTACTTAGGGAAGTGGTGGATTCTTCCTCACTTGTAAGTCTTTAATTCAGTAATACCTACCTCTTTTATACATGTTTTTCTTCTATAAGCCAAAGGAAAGTTGATACAGATGATGCCAAGAATCTGTGTAAAACTGTTATGGCTCACGCCGAGGTTTAGGCTTTAGGCTTAAGAGAAACTGGTCAGTGTTCTCTGGCCTGAGTTGTGTAAAAGATCGTAACAGAGGACAGAATGCTGCCTTCTTTCCTTACAAAGATAAATCTGAGAATATGGTCAGTAAGTAGAGTGAGCTGTTGCAAATCAAGGGGTACTGCTAAGCAAAGACATATCTAGCAACCACATACACTGGGAGAGAAATTACCAAATCAAGGATTTTCCTGTCCTGTTCCCTTCTGCCTTAGCAAACCTTGTCAATTCCAGTGACTGCTTTTATTGAACCAGTAATGGCCAGTTGTGCTTTATTGTCTCTGTTAACATCCAAAGGTTGTGCAGGAGTAAATCTCCCAGGCTGGTGCTGGTTACCCTGTCAGGGAAAGGCCAGTTAGCCGTATGATTCTGCAGAGATTGATTAAGCAATGCATCTTGACAAGGCTTGCAACATCACTGCGAAATAATCAGGCCTCTGGGAACTTTTAAGATTACCACCAGAAGCCTTGGATTCCCCTGGGTGTGTTTACCACATGGGATCCTCACCATAGAGTGGTTATTAATAGACAGCTGTTTGTGTTAGAAATGTTTTGCTGCTGCTGCTGTGGTCCCTTGGAACACTCATCTGGTCTGTTTGACTTGCTAGCAAAGGAGACAGTGAAGCCACACTGCTGGCTTTAAATCTCTGCTTCTGAAGCTTAATATTGCTTTTCATCAGCACCCAGGTACAAGTAGAGGTCCCCATGTTACCTATCTCATAGAATTTACACTGGAAGCAAAAACACTGGCTCCAGCAGCAGGGCTGTCAGGGATCAGTGGCCCAGCACTGACAACCCATCTCTCCCTATAAAGCAGCCAGCAGGTGAGAAGCTCTCCTATACATGACCTAAATACGCTGAGATGCCCTGTCAGTGACAGCTTGTTTCCCATGCTCTGCCAGACACAAGAGTTTTACGTGACTTGATGATGCAGATCCCTCTCACAACCTCAGTCCGTTTCTGGTATGGCAAAGAGGAAAGGGAAGAGCCTTCTGTACCGATGGCAGGAGGCTTTCCAGCTGCGTGCCACAGCTGTGGGCTGCACGTGCCAGAGTGGGGCAAAAAAGGACTGCCTGCAGGTCTGTCACCCCTGCAGCAAGGCTGCCTCTTGTGCTTTCTTTATCCTTCACTTTCTGCACATACTTCACGTGATCCGCCCTCCGCTCTTGTCTGACGGGAAGGTGAAGCTCAAGCCAGCTACTGAAAAGTTCCTGTGCAAGAATCCCCTTTCTCTGCTTATTTTTGCACCATTTTAGAGCAGAAGGAAATAGCAGAAGTGAAGCCATCAGTCTTCACGTGGGCTGATAACACAGCACTTGAGGAAAGTTCTTGGCAGAGCTTGATTAGCTTAAGCGTGGGGTCATGTCACTTGTGGCTCTGTGGCTCCTGGGTGAAGCAAGGCTGCACAGGCAGCCTGAAGCCTGGGCAAGCCATTTTCCCATCTGTCCGCAAAAGACCCCTGTGTAACTCAAGTTCTTTCAGTTAAAAAAAAAAAAATTGGGATTAGCAATCAGCCTGTTGTTTCAGTGAGCTTTGGCTGGGGTTGAAGGCAAGTCCATACGCAGCACCTGGGAGATACCTGAAATAGATATACAGGAACTGCTGCTCAGCAGCACTAATGAGGCTCTGGAAAGGCTGCTCTGGTGTGGCTGCACTGTTTCCCAAGTGCCCCGCTTCCTCCTGTCTTGTGTGGAGCACGGGGCAGGAAATAAAAGCCCCGTGTAAGCAGTCCTCCTTCATGCAGATAATGCTGTTGTCATCGCTAAAATGATTTGTGTGCTATAAGGCTTGAAGTTTTTTCTCCTAATTTAGGATTTTTGTTCAGCTCTTCTAGAGGAGTTGTCAGATTATGCATTAGGAGGAAAGAACAGGATAGCAGACATCTGAATTTTCTCATAGCTGGAATGAGTATCCTAGCTTAATAACTGACTGCTTTTGCATGTCAGTCTGTGTGAAATCTCGCTGGTTGGATCAGGAAATCCCTGTAGACTCAAACTACAAACTTTTGGCTTGTGTACATACAGGATTTTGCACACAAAAGGCAAAAATCTTGCGAGTCAAATTTGAGAATCTTCCTCATTCATATACAGGATTTTTGGGGTGGTGGTGGGTAGGGTTTGTTTGTTTGTTCTTCTGAAAGGTCTACAGTAAAGAAACTGAGAGGAGAACTAAGAAAACAGACTGTAGAATACAGATATTATTGAGGCCAGCTTTGTAGCCTAATCAGATTCAAATAATAGAATTTAGCAGTGTTTTGCTCACTATTGCATTGACTGGATTTAAGGTGGTTTTACTGGAAGGGAGGGAATGTTCGAAGAGGATGATGTAATCTTAAACTGTAATAAAATGTTAGTTCAGTAGCACCCCATAAATGAGAATAGCCTTTGCAAAGCCAAGTTAAAGTGTTACCTATTGAATAATGATGCAGTGAGCAACTATTGCCTTCTTGCTCTTAGCATCTGTCAGGTTAAATAACTTCTGCATCAGTCATCCTGCATCGTGCAAAATGTCATTTTAATGGGGCAGTGACATGGGATCAATAGTACCTACTCTGAAAATTAATTGTATTTGTCTTGTGCTGCTTGCTGGATCTTCAGGAGATCACAGATAAAGCAGAAAGTATTCAGGGTAACACAAAAAGTGAATAAAACTGTGTTTCGGTAGTAGTATTGAAATATCCAGCATTAGGGAGTTTGCTGTCCTGAGACAATGGCCTGATCTTCTCAGACAGGCTTAAATCTACCTAAATTAATTATTTACATGTTTGCTGGACAGGCATGCGTGGAGAAAACTGAGGAAGAGTTGCGGGCAGTTGTCCTGGCACAGGAAGACACGGTGAATCTTGCTTCAGTGGGGAGACACTCTCAAATCATGTGGGTGGAACGGGTCCAGTGAATCTATAAATCCTCTGGTTGTTGCACAGATGGTAGAAAGGTCTTCAGCCATCCCCCACGTTGGCACCATCGCTGCCAAGCGACTCCTTACAGTCTCCTGTCTTTTCCTGCTTGTATTCCAAAACTCAGGGGCTCACACAGCTGAAGGCAAAACTGCCAGTAAGGTTAATATCTGGGTTGGATGACTTAATGAAAAAAATGTGGGGAAGGATGACTTAAGACTGTGCAGGGGATACAGAAATATGGTAATTAAGAAAACTTACACTTTCCCTGAATTGCTCCAAATTTATAGCTCTGCAAGCTGTAGGGAACTGGAAGCAGACGTGAAGCTTGGTGAAAGGGAGCTTCAGGAAGCAGAAGAATAGCGCAGGCATGAAGAAAAGAACCTGCAGGAGAAAGAGCTGAATTACTGTTATTAAAGCATAATACATCCTATTTTCCAGTAATTTTTTACTGATTTTCACAATGTATAAAATTGAGTTCATTTTTATTCATCCAATGGTATAGCCTTAAATACCTAAATACGTTCTTATATCCTTACATTTCAATAGTATTTCATCGTTTTGTCTTTTTCTTACTGGTAATGAGCATTGATCAAGTTCAGATAGGACCGTGTATTTATTTTGGCCCGTGATAATATCTGTGAATGCTGCTTCATGTCATCTTCATCATCAGATCCCGTAACTTTTCCCAGTTAAACAGAGTAAATTGGTCCATTTATTTGAAAAAAAAAAAAAAAGAAAAAAGGCATTGATGGTTTATGTCCTTTAAAAATGAACATGAAGTCTACAGTTCTTGAAAACTGGTAAATATTCCTGGCTGTAATAACAGACAGAAGTTCAGGTGCAGAATCAGGTTCAGGAAGCCACATCAGGAGCAGACATGTACATTCAAGTGTCGGAAAAATGGTGCTAATTGCTGAAAAATCGAGGGGTAACTTGTACTCAGATTTGAGGTCAGTCTAAAACACTTTTACCAATGTGAGACTGTATTTTGTGTGTGTCTACACATACTATACACAGGTGTTTGTATATATATGTATATACTGACAGCTGGGCAAGGGGTGGGAAACGTGGGCATTCCTCCGAGAGCGATGGAGAGTAGGGGACCCTGAAGTGCTATATGTGAGTGAAAGCACTTTTGGATGTTGTTTTATTTGTTTAAAAATAGGTATTCTGGTGTTGCCTTTATCTAGGCATTGCATTCAAACCAGAAACGAGCTCCAGTGGAGCGCGCTGCCAGAGCTTTTTTGAACTTGGTGTTTGTTCTGAGAGCCAGGATGGGAGGTTTTAGTTGTTGGGGTCATTTCTGCCTGGAATTTCTCACAGATTTGCAGGACTGGAGGTAGAACTAATGTCTGAAAGCTACCTGAATGAGCAGAGCGAGGGTGTGCACTCAGCTTTCAGGTTTGGCTTTTCTCTCCTCAGAAACTCAGTTCTAAATTGAGAAGAGGATGCCTGAAAAGGCTTCTTATGTTATTTCTGTGCTCATCATTGCTCTCAACATGTCAGCGTGATGAAAGCCACTATAGAAATGTAAGATCATTATGATCATTCTTGTTTTCCTCGGTATGGAGTGAAAAGGAGGTCATGGAGAATGATGCTAACAAAAATGACTGGAGAAAGGAGATTGAAACACAGCCATTTGACTTCTAATGAACATTTTGATGGATTAGATTGGAAACAGGATATTTCCTTGCTCTGAGTGAAATCACTGCTGACCGAAACACCACAAATAGTAAGAGAGAGATGTCAGTGTCAATGCTGGGTCCACATGCAGCATTTTTTCCCCTTATCTTCTCTGGAAATTTGATAATAAAACATGTTTAAAACAAAAATCAAGAGTAGAGCCATTAGTAATTTCCCCCCATCCTGTCCCACTTTCACAGCTCTTACATGGCAGTGAGTTCCCTGGAGTCACATCTGCTTCCTGCTGCTGCCAGTGCAGAGTCTGGGGAGGGGAGCTGGCAGAAGGGGCTGCTGGTTTGGGCTCTGCCCCCACCTCGGACCCTGGCTGGAGCCTTGACCTTGGAATAGCCGATCCTTCTCCTTTCCCACTGTGGAAAAACCTGTAGTGGAAAAAATTCAGAATTACCTTGCAAGGCTATCGAGGGGTCTTAATGAATATTTGCAGAGCACTTTGAGACCCTTGAATGAAAGAAGCTATAAAAATGCAAGATGTTATTATTTATTTATGAAGGTCCTTTGGGTTTTGGCCAACAGCATGAATTGTTGACATTTAATTATTGAAACAGTGTGCCTATCAGACCCCTTATGGTAGGAAGAGATAAATAATGCAGAAGACTTCAGAAAACCTGGTCAATACCCTCTTGAGATCTGAAGCAAATATACCAGACACATAACTCTAGCCTAAAAAGAACTGAATAATTAAACCAAGGAATGAGATCAGTTGTTTGGAATGCTTTTTATAATTTGTGCTCAATGTTCTACAAATTATTTATTATTAGTCCACTCCTTCCAAGCAGCCTTTTCTAAATAAATACCATCCAGCTTTGCCTATGAGAGTGTCTTCATTGGGTGATTGTATCAAGGACCACTGAAAACGTAGGAGCCTTTTAAGTTACTTGAGCAATTACAATGTTTCTTCCTGATACCTTGAAGTGTTAAGGGTTTTTTAAAAAAAACCTTATCATAGAACCAATTAATACTTTTAAATATGCAGTCAGTCATTTTCATATGAAAAGAAAAAAAAAGATTTAGATGCTTAGAATGCTTTTGAAGAAGTTGCTTAAAAAGAAGGAAGAGTCTGTGCAGTCACATTAATTATACAGTATACTTTAGATGATGTTTTTCATCCAAGCGTGGCAAAGTTTTTACAACTGTTGAGGCTTAATGTCACTGCAAGGCAAAGTACATAATTTACAGTACTGATGGATAAAGGGAGACACTGCTGTCTCATATAATTGCTCAAGTAACTTAAAATGCTCAAATACTTTCACTGGTCCTTGATACATTCACCCAATAAAGAGACCCTTAGAGGATCTCAGGTGCGCGGCAAGGAAACAACAAGAAAATTCTATTCTTCCTCTCCAGGGAATACTTCCTTCTCTCCAAACTGTAGAAAAGCAGCGGTATTAGCGTTTACAGAAGGGAGAGAGACTTCAGGAAACCAGCAAACCAACACCTTTCGCCCTACCTTCTCATTTGCTTGCTCATTTTAGCGCCTGGATTTCGGAGGCACAAAGATTTATGAATAGGTGCAGTCGACTGACTCCAGGAAGTTCTGGTTTATGTGATGCTGTGCTCCAGGCTGAGTAAATTTGAGATTAGAACTCCTCCAGTCCATGGCAATGCAGTGATGCGTGGACATGATGTTAAATGAAACCTCTGACTGAGCACTGGGATTTTTACAGTGATTTGAGTGGAGGCACTTTTCTGCCAACTTCCTTGCAAGACATTAATTCAAGAATTTATCCATTCCCATAGATCATAGGGACTTTGACTAAGTTAGAGCTGTTCATTAAATTACTACATTCTGACTGTCATTTCAAGTAGGCAGAGTACTCCTCCTTGTTTCCAGCTGTGTCAGTTGTAGCACAGCTGGCTGTACTGAGGGAGTAACGCCCTGTGCAGAATCATGCGAGTGCAGTTTGCTGCCCTTCCATTACCCAGCATCGTCCCCACAGCATCTCGCCTCTCTCTGGCTGTCTCTTGTTAAAGTACTGACTGTGTCTGACCCTGCCTCAGTTATCAGATACGACAAGCTCACAGCCCTAGGTAGTGTGACTCAGAAATAGCTGGGGAAAGGGAGAACAGCCAATTTCTGTGACAGCTGTAGAAGAGGATTAGTGAATTCCACAGATGTGAATGATTCCTTCCAGCAATGCAACTACTGAGCTAGAGAATACTGAAGGAAACTAATAATTCAGGCTGAAAATCCTCTGGCTGGGGCAAGTGGTGCTGCTGGATGTTGCTCCTATCTGAGTGGGGGCTGAAAGAATAAAAAATCCCATTCACCTTCGCTTTTCTCTTTTTCTTTCTTTCTTTTTCCTTGACCCTTAGATACTGTCGTTCAGAGTAACCATTATACATTTACATTTGGTATTTCCAATATATTTGTAAACTCTTGGAAACAGAAAGCTAATATTTCATCTGACACCCAAAAAAAAAAAAAAAAGGGGCAGATGATTTTCTCTGATTTTCTCAGACTGTTAAAGGGGTTTCCTTCGCTTTATATTACACAAAATGCTACAATGAGCAAAAGACTTTTAAACTCGTATTGGTGTGTTGTTCAGCTCAATTTTTGCAGTTAAGCATTTAAGCTTTTAAAACATTTGCTCTGATACGGGAACAACAGGCATTTCACATGCTGCAAGTATATGGCATTTTGGAAGAGTCTAGTTTATAGCACTAAGTGTGTGCCTTCCGTTTGACTTTGTCACCAGTAGGCACTGTGCTTAGTATGAAGTCCAGAAATTAAATTGTCCGTGCCATAAACCAGGATACTGGAATATTGAAAGCAGAAGCCATATGCCACAATACATCCCGTGCTTAAAAACCCAGTGTGTTCTGGGATCACTGATGGAATTCAAAATGCTCCCCCGATCACCTTTCTCTAATGATTCTGCTTCATTGTCTTGAACATTAAAGACAATCTGAGGTGGGAAGAAGCTGGGGGAAGGGACAGGCTTAAAACATGAATGAGAAGGTCTGGAATCAATCTGTGGCATTGACTTAGCTTAGTGATGCTGAATAAATCAGATTCTCTTCCTTCCCTTGCTGTATTTATTGAGAGGAAGGAATGAGGATGTCTGTACTTGTCTGGGACAGGGAGCCTGTGGCTGTGCAGCGCTCAGGACAATGTTACCCCTAGCTTGAATAATGTTGTGAATTTGGCACAAACTTTAGGAGTGCTGTGGTGTGGGGCATGGCAGGGGAGGCACAAAGGGATTGTGAATATTAAAACTGCCGCAGGTTTTGAGAAGCAAGGTCTTGTATTAATTTCTTCCTGTCATTAACTTTCCCTGTCTCACCAACATCTTCTGTAGGATGTGAAGTCATATCTGATATTGATTGCTGTGTAGTCTGAGGCCCAGATCAGTGTCAGCTTGCATTAAGCTGTAGTTAGACCTCTCCCCTCCTCCCCAGCCCTCCCCCTTCCCCTCAGTGCTTTAATGCCGTAAGTAGGTCATTGCAGAACTGGAAGCTGTATTTTTTCCTTCTCCCCCATGTGGTTGCTGGAATACATTTAATTGCAAAGCAGAGCATCAAAGCTGGAGTGGCCAAGCTCACCTCCAGAAGATAATTAGTGCATCTCTGCTAGTGCTGTGCGCTGCAGGGTGAGCTGCAGTTGGAGATGGATAAATAAGCTGGCGTTTGGAATCCTCACGTTTTTAAAAACAATTCCTCTTTGAGACTTCAATAGATGTGTGTTTTCCCGGGACAGAGCAGTGCTTGGATTCCCAGTTCAAACGCTCTGATGAGTATATAGGGAGGTAACGGGGATGTGGATGTCTCCAATGCTGTATTTTGGAGGCCTGGCTAAAACATAAGCCAGAAGGAACAAACTGAGGCTGAGGAGAAAGAGAGAAACGAGGTTTTACTCAAAACTGTGTCAGGTGAAGTGCAAAGGGCCAGCTTCCAGCAGACATGTGGTGAAGCTGTAATACAGCCAGCGATGCCTGGCATGCTTTTGGCACCAGCCCCGTCACTGTGAATATATGAGGACAGCTGTTTGAAAACACTTGATTTCTGGATGTGTTTAACATAAGGACTAGTTAAGCTTTTGGAAGACTGAGATGGAGACTTGATCAGAATAGGGTTTGGCTGTAAAAGTTTAGATGAACTGCTAGGTTTAAATATAGGATAACAAATTAGAATATCGAGAGTCTCTTCACAACTCTGCTAGGAACTTCCTAAATTAACTCCCTATATGAACTTATACAGTAATGTAGTTCCCCAAATAAGGATTATGGTATTATTTTAAAGACTTTATTAAATCAATCCACTTTAGTGATTATGAGTTAAACTGATAAGCATTGTTACAAAAATCTTTATTTACAAACCAAATATAGACTCTCATTTTGCCATTTTAAGCATCATACCAACGTACTTTGCGGGGTTTGGTTGAGTTTGGATTTGGTTTGGGTTTTTTATGTGGGATAAACTTCCCCATCTTGGTCATACAGATTGTCTTAATAATTGGACAGTTAAGTGATAGAAGTTTTATCCAGAATTCTCCTGTGGCCATAAATGCACATGTTGTCATTCATCACTGGAAAGGGCTGTATCTGCAGGGACAACCTGCCACACATTAATACTGCTAATTAAGCTTCATTGGCAGCTACAGCCAGGAGATTTTTAATCCAGATGGCTTCCTTTCAGGTCAGGAAAAGAACACACATAGTTCTAAAATTCAAAAAGTTAACTTTTACCTCTGCATAGTACGTTGAGCCCTCACGGTACCATTAAATGAGAGATTACTGACAGCTTTTCTGGAGGCAGCTGGGGAATTCGGAATGGGCTGTGACCTGTCTCAGGATGGGATGTCCAGAGGAGCTGAGGGCCCTGAGCAGAGCAGACCCAGGAAGGTGCAGCCCTGTGGGACTCCGCAGCCCGGGGCTTTGCTCACGTCCTTCATCCCCATGGTGCAGAGTAGAGAGTTTTGGCAGTGCCCGTCAGGATGGAGAGGGTGGGTCAGGTTCAGAGCTGAGGTGAATCTCCCTTGAACTTGTGCTGAGCTGGAAGTGACCCTACTTGCTGTAGCTCTTCGGAGCAATTACATTAAGGGTCTTTAAGTGGATCCTTATGAAGCTTTGGAAAAATGTGCATGCTGGCTCTTGACTGCTACACTTTACCCATTTTCTGAAATAGGGTAATGAGTTCGTGTGATGGGGTTTTTTCTTGTCATGGTCTGCCTTGTCAAAAGCAAGGCTGGTTTATTCACTTGCAGCTGAATACAGATTGAGAAAGGCAGGAAAGATTTTAGCCCAGAGTCAAAGGCACCCCTGCTCCACTGGAAAATGTTTAAAAATACGTAGACTATTCTCTCGTTTCACTCTAACACCAGCTTTGCTTTATTTGGACATAAGGCTTCTCAGTTCCTGAGTTTCCTGAATCGTTCTTCTGTAGGTTTTCAATCCACCCTAAATCTTCGTTGGATATCTTTTTTTCTTGCCTTTTGAGACCCTGTCTCTGGATCTGCTACTATCTCTGCTGGCTACGCGTTCCTTTTTGTGCCTCAATTTGTGGAACAGGATAATGCTGCCTTCTTCCTTTGTAAACCCACTGAAGAGTTACAGCCGAAGAGCGAGCTTGCTATCATTGCTTTTTCCTCGCTGCGTGGGGAGCTCCTTTTCTGTGGCAGAAGCAATAACACTCGTTCTTCGTTAATTTAAATTACAAATGGAATTTGCGGCTTCTGCGCAGAGGCGGCGGCTCTGGGGTGCAGCACGCAGAGCCAGGCCCTGGGCTGGTGCAGCTCAGCACATTCCACTGGAGGGAATGAAGCCGTGATTTGCAGCGGATAAGCATTTACAGTATCTCTGAAAGCCCTCTCCGCCGTCTGTCACCTGCTATTGCGGGCTCAGCAGCGGGATGAGACAACGGGAGAGATAAGGAATGATGGAGGGGATTGTTTTCTCCTGAAAGAGGGAGAAGAGCTTGGTCAGAAGAGCAAGGCCATTGAGTACGTAGCATCCTCAAAGCATCACAAGGAGCACTGGCTCCAGCCCCTGTCCAGTACCTGTCCCTCTAGGCCTCTTGGGGTTTTCCCAAACTTTAGGGATCAGATTTCCAGGCCAGCTTTCTAGGCACCGGTTGATGGGAAGAGAGTGTGGGACAAAGTGTGCTAAGATGAGCTCCCCTTGGAGGCTAGGATAGCTCCAGGATTTCCTGGGACACCTCCCACCTTTTCCACCCATAGCATTCGAAGACAATCACGGGGTGGGGGGGACAGCATTGCCATGTCCCAGCCCCTGGCTCCATCAGGGCATGGTGGCAGCTGCAGGACTGTGAGCTAGCTAGAAAATCCTGCAGTTTCCCTCGCTTCTCTGCCTGGTTGGGGCAGCTCAAAAAGAGCAGCTGGCTCTAAGTAATTTGGTCAGTGCTGTTTTTTACTATTCATTCTGCTGCAGAGCTTTCACGTGAAATCTGTGGTTAGACCCTTGCTCTACGGGTAGATTTTTGAGAGGAATTATATGTGCGTAGTTGCAAAAACAAACTACTGGAGAAACAAGGTTTTTGTATTCTTGGTTGTCATGGAGTTGAGACGTGTCACCTGCCATACTTTTAACTGAAACCTTCAAATTACTTTTGGGTGTTAATTTTTACATTTACTGCAAATGTTTTTGAGGAAGAATGTTCAGCGATCAGTAGCTTTTTGGTTTTTAACAATCACCTTTAGTTCAATAGCCCTAGAAAAATACAACTCTTGTTTATTTAAAGACAGATTTTTTTTTTTTTTTAAAGCATAAATTATGTGCTTTACCTTTAAAAGCAAAACTTCTTTCCCTAAGGTGTGAAAACCTGCTCTTCACTTGTCTTCAAAGATGAAAAATGTTGAATGACATTATTCAGCAACTATTTTTGAAGGTGTGTTTCTTTATTTTGTATTTCTGTTGAGTGCCATGGAAAGCTAATTATTATTTGGTTATACTGGCTGAAACGTGTAAGATATCTCTGACAAGAAAGTGGTGTTCCCTTTTCAGTGGGCATCAAAGAGACGCTTCATCAGTCTAATCTAACACCTTCTCTAACTAATTTCCTTCCAGATATTTTATTTCTTTAATTCAGACTGCAAAAATACCACCGTTTTTCCATGTGCTTGTTCTTTCAGACATCTCCTACTCCGGTGACAGATTTCTCTTTCATAAAATTAGAGATCATATAAAAAGCTGCAGATTTCAGATCTTTCTCTTCAGGGAACTGCCTCTTGGGCCATAAAGAAAAAACCTGAAAATTATGCTTTTCCTGTGAAGTATAATTAGACCACTTTAAAGAAATTCCATGATGAAATAAGATGCTGCCTTAGTGTACAAAAGCACATGAGGTGTTTCCTTGAACTTCCTTAGATAGCAAAAATAATAATAATAACTATAATAACAATAAAAATAATAATAGTAATTATTATTATTATTACTACATGGCAGTTGATGTTATAGTGTTGTTTCTGAGGTCCTATAACTAAGGCTGAGCTAAGCATTTTCAAAAAAATGAAGATTTTTTTTCTCTTTAGTCCTGCAAATAATCCTTGCTGCATATTAAATCTGAACTTTTTCTAGCCACTGAATGTTTTGGCTATCTTGTTTTCCATGCCTGATATCCATTCAGTACAGGAAGTGGAAGTACCAGAAGTGCAACAAGAAAATTGGATGAAGAACTGTAATAACAGAAAAAGTATCTGAGATCACCAGCTGAAGATTCCTTATTTACTATATTAAGCTCAAAATGGCATAAATTTGAGCCTGACTTTTGATCCTCAGCCTACTCAGATGTACAGAAATCTGTTTGAATAGACAGAATATTTAAGTACTTGTTGTACGTATATATGGCACGTTTAAAATAGACTGATGCATTTCCTTGGCTCTAGGGTTTTTTTTTTTGTGATCTTGACATTAAAAAATAATTTTTTTTGTAATACTAAAATTTGCATTCCTGAGTCATCTTGAGCTGTGCTTCTCAGACCTTACTTTGTGGATATTAAGAATGTTAACAAATTCACATAGATTTTCCCCTCCCCGGAGTGTGAGGAACGTAAGCCCCTCTGAAGTCAGCGGGAGAACTACCAGAATATCTCTGGCAACTCTTTTAAGTATCACCCCTGACCCTTGGAGATGCCCTGAGGTCCACTCTGAGACACGCAGGGCTACGTGTACCAAAACTCAATAGGAAATTCTGTCTGATTTCTGTACACGGTCAGGCTTGCCCTCCAAAATAAATGTAATCTGTTGAGGCTGTGCAGATAAGGCTGGCACAGAGACCTGGGTTTGAAGCAGGGAGTTTTATGATCATCTGGAGAAAAGTTTATATTCTAAAGTTTTCCCCTTCTGGGACATAAAGCACTTTAATCCTGCACTGGTGCTGCAAACTTCCTTTTGCTGGCTGTTGGCTCTGCCTCTTGATAGGGATGTGGGATGATTGAGAAACGTTCCCCACCTGCACGAAATGTGAAGCATTTAAAGTGGAAACCCACATCCTCCTTCCTCCTGCTGGAGGGCTGGTAAGGTACTGAGGGAGAGGGCAGTCTCTGGTTGGATTTTGGGAGGGGTAACAGTTTCTCTGCATTAATTTTTCTTCTTTGAAACTTTCTTCTGTAACTTAATTGACTTGCTGTGAGAAAGGAGCCGGGTTTTTGAGGTTGCAGTTAATGCTGGTCTCTGACTGACCCTTGGGGGCACTACTGACCTTCGATTCACTTTGGGGCTGAGTGCTGAACGTTCTTACCAAACAAATTTTGGTTGTCTCCTTTTTTAATCCCGTAAAAAGGGAAACAGTGGACAAAATTTGCTGCAACCTGGTTGCATCGTGTTCTCCAAAAGGTTACAGAGATTCGGTACCTACAAGAAGAGGTGAGATTGGTAGGGAGGCGCTCTTTTTAATGCTCTGAGGAGTATGACAGGAATGCAGCAGTCCCTGGAAGCAGTGATTTATGCTAACCTCAATACAGTCAATTAATTTAGATCTTCCTGCTTGCTCCCTGCACAGAGCATAAAATGCTGTAAGGCTCTGCATAATGCACACTTGCTCAGGTTGCTTCATATTCTGTGTCATTGTTGGGTGCCCTCATGGTCATAAAGGGTTTGACTGGTTTAGGTCTGCGTTCTGGGGATTTACGTTCCCTTCTGAATACAGACTCCATTGCAGGGTACTTTTCCTCTATAAATGTCTAATGAAAAATAGAGTATTCTAAAGCCCTGATGGGCAAAGCCCCTTATTTAGCTAACCAAAAGATATGGAATCTAGAGACAAGCT